>JAXRKP010000719.1:78607-208607 GCA_037039925.1 Doris montereyensis
TGGCTTCTATTAAATTTTACTCTTCATTGTGTTCTTTTAAGAAATGCCATAGTTCGTCCCTCCTCACAGTGTCAAATGCCTTTTCTAAGTCAATAAACACAGGTGCAAGTCAATGCTTTTCTCAAGGAATTTTTCTATTAATTGTCCTATATGGTAAATATGTGGTCTTGTACACTTCTTTCCTGGTCTGAATCCACTCTGGTGTTCTTCAATCTGATCCTCTACTCTTTTCCTTAGTCTCATTTCCAGAATCCTGGCATACACTTTTCCTGGAACAGCTAAGTAGTGATATTCCTCTATAGTTTGAGCATTCCATAGTTGGTCCTTTCTTATGTATTGGTACTAGCATTCCTTTATTCCAGCCGTCTGGCGCCTGTTTGGACTTTCATGCTTGTTGGCATATTACATGTAGTAGTTTGTCTGCCTCTCTCCCTTGATTTTTAATCATTTTTGGATAAACTTGATCTGCTCCTGGGGCCTTTCTTAATTTCACTTTTCTTATAGCTGTTTGTAGTTCCTCCACTGAGATAACTACATCTTCAGCTGTCTCATCTGGATTACTTGTTACTCTTACTAATTGATCTGTACTCCTTGTTTCATATGTTCTGGAGGGATTATGTAATTATTGAAAATACTTTCTCACGTTTCCATGATTTCGCTGTCTCCTTTCATTATTTCTCCTTTGGCATTCTCAATTTGTCGTATTGGCCATGCTTTGGTCTTTCTCATGCTCTTCATTGCTCCCCAGAACAGCTTTTGATTTCCTTGATAGCTTTCTTGAAGTCTTTGTCCAAGCTCTTCCCACTGTTCCTGTTTTGCTTTCCTAACTTCCTCTTTGGCGAAAGTTCTTTTACTCACGTAATCTATCCTATCCTCTGGCCTCTTTGTTTGCAAGTATTTCTTCCAGGCATCCTTCTTTTCTTTGATCTTAGTCTTGACATTCTCATTCCACCACGCTGTTCTTTTCCTATCTCCTTTAATTTGTTTCCTACCACAGACCTCTTCAGTACAACTGAGGAATGTCTTTTTATATATTTGCCACTTTTCTTCTATTGTGCTATCCTTCAGATCCATCTGCCTTTCACTGATAGATCTTTTTATCCTGATTGATATATCTGTTTTACTATTGATTTACTTAGTTCTTCTATTTTGAGTTTAGTAGCTTTCTTCTCTTTCCTTTTGTTTGTTTTCTTCAGTTAATAATCTCATTTTGGCTATCACTAGGTGATGATCACTTAATATTTCTGCTCCTCTGTTTACTCTAGCATCCATTGTACTGTAAAAAAAGGGAGCTGATAACTATTATGTAGTCTATGATTGACTTTTCACATCTGTCTTCATTTACTCTTGTATATTTGTGGATATCTTTATGAGGAAAAAATGTATTAGCTATTTTCCTGTTATTCTTTAGGCAAAAATCTATTAGTCTCTCTCCATCTGGAAAAGTTGTTGTCTCTCCTTCTTTACCTTTTACTCCTGATGTTTCTACATTGTTGCCTACTCTAGTGGTTAAATCTCCTAAAACCATTAATTACTGTTCGGGTTCGAGATTCTCTGCAGCTATTTATAAACTATTTTCGAAGATACCTTTTTCTTTTTTGGTGGCATCTTCGTTTGATCCATAAGCTATTAATAATTTAATTTCTCTTCCTTTTGGTTTATAAATTTCAAACTTTCTAGTAGCTTTTCTTGCCTTTTATGCATTAGGAGGTCTATTCCTGCTCTAGCTATATCTTTGACATCTACTCCTGAGAAGATTAAAGTATGATTTTGTCCTACATTTTCCTTCTCCTTTTTTCTTTATTTCTGTAATAGCCAAAATATCTGCTTTGAATTTTTCCATTTCTTAATTCTAACTCTTTTCCATTTATTGCCCTAGCATTCCATGCTCCAAAAATCACAGTCTATGTTCTTATCCAAAGTTGTTTTCGAAATTTCAAGCTGGGTATATCATTATATGTATTTCTTTGAATCAGTTTGGTTTTGGATAAGCAGGATTGGCCCACTGTACCCTAGGTAGATGGTGGGGCTGCCACCTTGAGACCCCCTACCAGGCCTTGTTATTTTCTGTCAGGGTTAACTGCCTTAGCCTTTGGTCAACCAAGACCCGATGCAAGGCAGCAGGAGATTCATGGAGGGCGGGACCGCCCAATCCCGTACAGGTGCTTACCTGTCCACTGCCCGGAGCTTTTCGACCATGACCATTAAATCACCTCTTCGGGTTTGGGACAAAAGGTCTGACAGCCGAAACCAAATACTTGATGGTGAGGATGGTTGGTGGTTTGGGGCATCGAAGGTCAAGACTATTTGTGTGGGTCTTGATCTCCCTACCCGCCTTGCTGAAGATTATTCGTCTTGCATGGGTGACCCCATCCAGCTCACTCACCAACTCTTCCTCAATGCATCCATCTAGATCATGGGATTTGACGACGCCTTCAAACTACTGAGGCTCAAGTGAGACTCAATATCCACGGGGATATCACCAAAATGCTTCGTGCAGAGCAGCTTTGACGACTCACCCTTCGATGTGACTTCAATCAAAAGGTCACCAGAACGAAGTCTGCCAACGCTTTTGGGCTTGCTCATCACGCCACTAGATCTCAGAGCTGGAGTTGTTTTGAAGACACTGAGTGATGCTACAGGTCAAGCTCCATCCGACTTGACCACCAGAAAACGTGGCCAACCCAGGGTGTACGTTTGGGAGTATCCCAACTGCTCTCAGTCTCATCGTCTATTTCACGTTTCCCATTTGACTGCATTTTGACAGCTACTCATATATATATACTAACAGGAAAAACTCAAACTCAAAACAAAAATCACTTCACGGGGTGCCAGCCCCTTAATCTAGGAACAGCCAGATCAGGCTGTCAAACATAGATGGTTCCCTCTTCTAACTTTGATTATAGCCTACATTCATTTCACTCTAGTATAGAAACGCTGTGGAAGTAACCGCCAAAGGAAGTTAAACTCAGTAGTAGCACAGGAGCCTTTCAAAAAAAAAGTAAACACATCGCTATAAAACTAGATTTAATTAACAGTTTGCAGTTATGTTTAAAAAAAAACCCCAACAAAACACAGCAACAAACATGACAGCTGATAGTGATAGCTATACTCAAGAATTGAGTTGGTCAGTTACTATCAAGAAGGAGAAGGAGAAGGAGAAGGAGAAAGAGAAGTAGAAGAAGAAGAAGAAGAAGAAGAGGACAAAGAAGAAGAACAAAAACAAGAAGAAGAATAAGAAAAAAAAGGAAAAAAGAGGAGGAAAAAGAAAAGGAGGAGGAAAATGAGGAGGAGGAGGAGAAGATGAGGAGGAGGAGGAAGAAAGAGGAAGAAGAAGAAGAAGAAGAAGAAGAAGAAGAAGAAGAAGAAGAAGAAGAAGAAGAAGAAGAAGAAGAAGAAGAAGAAGACAAAGAAGAAGAAGAAAAGAAGAAGAAAAAAAGAAAAAGAAGAAGAAGAAGAAGAAGAAGAAGAAGAAGAAGAAGAAGAAGAAGAAGAAGAAGAAGAACAAGAACAGAAGAACAAGAAGAACAAGAAGAGAGAAGAAGGAGGAGGAAAAGGAGAAGAAGAAAAAGAAAAAAAAGGAGGAGGAGGAGGAGGAGGAGAACAAGGACAAGAAAGGAGGAGGAGAAGGAGGACAAGAAAGAGGAGGAGAAGAGAAGAAGGATGAAAGGAGGAAGAAGAAGAAAAAAAGGAAAAGGAGGAGGAGGAGGAGGAGAAGAAGAAGAAGGACAAGAAAGTAAGGAAGAAGAAGAAGAAGAAGAAGGAAGAAGAAGAAGAAGAAGAAGAAGAAGAAGAAGAAGAAGAAGAAGAAGAAGAAGAAGAAGAAGGAAGAAGAAGAAGAAGAAAAGAAGAAAAAAAAAGAAGGACGTATTTACAACACCCGCCAACCACCCACAAGAGTTGAAAGTCCATCCGACCGAGGAAACAGGAAATGAAGACCAAAAAAAGCCAAAGTTCACCTCCTGAGCCGTGTTTGTGAGGAAGGCATGGCAGTACTGGACTTGGCACTGGTCTTCGGCTCCCTGGCTAGGAAGGAAAACTGGCATGACTCTGGGTCACAAGTGGCATACCAGATACGCTTCAGAGAATGTTCCATGATACGGGTCTGAGGGGGCCATGAGGGTGGGTTAAATGGAGATGAGCACAGCTGATTAATCATTTAAGAAAAATAACAACGGACAGAAGGATATTTATCTAAGTATGCAACAGTCTGCATATATATGTATATTAGAACAACAAAATTTGTATAAATATAGATAGGGGCCAAAAACAAGTAAGTACTACTAAATATTATTTTCATGAAATAATTGATATAATTATGCAAGAGGGCTACAACAACGTATCACTAGTTGTATTTCATGTCTTATAAAATCGAGAAAATCAATCATCAAATAACTGAGAAATTGAGATTTTTTCAAAAAAAGGATTGAAAAGTGACAAATCATTTATTTAACTTCTAACCACACATGGAGGTGTTGCAATTGAAAAGTGACAAATCATTTATTTAACTTCAAACTCACATGGAGGTGTTGCAATTGAAAAGTGACAAATCATTTATTTAACTTCTAACCACACATGGAGGTGTTGCAATTGAAAAGTAACAAATCATTTAGGTGTTGCAATTAACTTCCTTTAACTTCTAATCACACATGGAGGTGTTGCATTTGAAAAGTGACAAATCATTTATTTAACTTTTAACCACACATGGAAGGTTGTTGCAATTGAAAAGTGACAAATCATTCATTTAACTTAGATATATAATAATCACATCTGGAGGTGTTGCAATTGAACTTTGACAAATCATTTATTTAACTTCCAACCACACATGGAGGTGTTGCAATTGAACACTATTTGATGCAAAACAAATCATTTATTTAACATTGGTTTCACTGATGCTTGGTGAGTCAACCAACATGGAGGATACATTGTTACTGATGCATTGGTTGAAAAGTGACAAATCATTTTATTTAACTTTTAACTGATACATTGGTTGAGTCACACATGGAAGTGTTATGTTGGTTGAGCTCCTTGCAGGATGAATTTTAATAAATCTACATCTAGATTCTGAACTTAGATATACATTGGTTATAATCTGAATCTTACATTTTGAGTTTGCATTGAACTTTACTGAGTTACTGATACTTTGAGTCACTGATAATGATACAAAAAATGACAATATTCACTGATACATTGGTTGAGTCACTTAATTTAGATGGAATCACATTAAGAATAAATACTGATACAAAATACATTGGTTGAGTCGTGATACAACACTACATTTGATGCAAAACACAATCTAAAATTAATTGGTTAGTCACTGTCATTGTTGCTGATCTGAGCTGATACATTGGTTGAGTTGATACATTGGTTAAGAACAACATTGGTTGAGTCACTGATACATTGGTTGAGTCACTGATACATTGGTTGAGTCACTGATACATTGGTTGAGTCACTGATACATTGGTTGAGTCACTGATACATTGGTTGAGTCACTGATACATTGTTTGAGATACATTGGCTGAGTCACTGATACATTGGTTGAGTCACTGATACATTGGTTGAGTCACTGATACATTGGTTGACTGATATGTTGGTTGAGCTGATACATTGGTTGAGTCACTGATACATTGGTTGAGTCACTGATACATTGGTTGAGTCACTGATACATTGGTTGAGTCACTGATACATTGGTTGAGTCACTGATACATTGGTTGAGTCACTGATACATTGGTTGAGTCACTGATACATTGGTTGAGTCACTGATACATTGGTTGAGTCACTGATACATTGGTTGATACAGTCACTGATACATTGGTTGAGTCACTGATACATTGGTTGAGTCACTGATACATTGGTTGAGTCACTGATACATTGGTTGAGAGTCACTGATACATTGGTTGAGTCACTGATACATTGGTTGAGTCACTGATACATTGGTTGAGTCACTGATGCATTGGTTGAGTCACTGATACATTGGTTGAGTCACTGATACATTGGTTGAGTCACTGACCCTAGCTGTCCCCCAAATATATAAATGTATTGACTTCCTTCTGGGACATTATTTATGATATGTTTTTCATTTAAAACAATTTCAGCTTCTTTTTCTTTTTTACAAAAGGTATTATAATTAAAAATATGTTCTTCAGCATTTTTTTTCCTTCAGTTTTATTCTGGATAGTTACATTGTATATATTATATTATATTTTTAAAATGAACTGGACAAAAACATAGAGTCCATTTTGTTAATCTATGGAGATGTACATGCCTCCTAAAAGATAACCCTTCTAAGAAAAAGAAGTCTCGGAAATTACTGTTAAGAGGGTTTAAGAATGGCCCTGATAAAAGCAGTACAACATATCAATTTCTTAACAATTGACTGATGATCAAAAACGTTGAACTTGAATTTCCTTTTTTCTCAGACGTGACTTTCTATGACTGATAATGTTCCCAGTTGTCTCTTCATAAAGATATGATTATGAACAGTCAATAACCAACTCTAGTGATCTTCTTACTTCTCAGAGTTTACGTTTAGTGCAAAATCACAGCACAGCGGATTACATTCAGTTTTCTACCATTACCGAAATTCATTGGCATAAAAAGCATAGAGGAACATTTTATACTTTTCTATCACAAATCTGCTTTTCAACATTTTATTTACATACAAAAAAAAGTTTAAAGGGAAAAAAAAATCCATATTCCTTCTGTTGACTCCTTTTCATGAACGGACAATTTGGCATAGTATGTGACAGACACTCACCCCAAAGGTCTCATGCATAACTTTGACACCGTCTTGCGAAATAATCAAACGGACTGGCGTCACATCCTTGGTGTCCTAAAATAAGAAGAAGAAAAAAGGCAATAACATTAGGCAGTGCCAAGCACGTTGGAAATTTTGGTTTGTTGAGAGTTTACCCCATCCACCATGTACAGTGATCCCAGGGTAAATAAAGCTGAAAGAACAAGATGACAGATAAATGAAAGAAGGAAAGAAAATAGGACCTATCAGCAGTACAGTACCCGCCAACCGCTCAAAAATGTTAGGAGAAAAATGATCCAGTGGAATTGAAAACACACACACAGAGAGGTAAAAATAAGTGATCATGGGAGAAAGAGAAAGAAACAAAGATAGAAACCATGGTACGCTCTGGCTCTATGAGCCATAAAAGTCTTAAAGGCTCTATTTTGTACTTTACGTAGAAGTGACTAGACATAACAGACAGATAGTCTTCATTGGGGGCCCATACCTTCATCTGCAGCAGTTGCTGTTCCATCTGTTTTTCCCTAGCTTTTTTATCACTTCCAGACACAGAGAAAGTGCCAACGTACTGAAAGAGTAAAACATTGTCAGTTAGTTTGATTCTATTTTTAAAAAAGCGGCTCATCTTCGTTTGAAGAGTGAGAGTTTTGGGTCTGCTACCTGGGGCTTTGTTTTGGTTTCTGCTACCTGGGGCTTTGTTTTTGGTTTGTGCTACCTGGGGCTTTGTTTTGGTTTGTGCTACATGGGGCTTTGTTTTGGTTTGTGCTACCTGGGGCTTTTGTTTTGGTTTTGTACATGGGACTTTGTTTTTTTGTTTTGTTTTTTTTGGTTTTTACATGGGGTTTTGTTTTGGTTTGTAATTGTATTGTCTTTTTGGTTTCATTTTGGTTTTTAGGTTGTTGGAGTTTTTGTTTTGTTTTGGGGAAAGGTGTGTCTGATCTACATGTATTTCATTCTAAATCTAATAGTACTTTCATTTAGGCTTATTCTTGCTGGGTCGGGATGAGGGGGGTGAAAGAATTGGTATCGCTTTGGGGATTTTCTTTAAATTGTTATTTGCTTTGAACAAATAACAACACAAACCAATTCCTCCACCCGCCTTGTTTGGGCTTAAACCCATCGCATGTCCAGCAGCCATATCACTGGACCACCATCGTCACACTCATCGATCTACGATTTGCACAGGAATTTTGTTTCTACACACAATGGGAATCAACACAGTTTGGTTTTCTTATTACAGAGCTCATCAGTTAGTCTCCACTCTACAAGCATAAATTGGGATTTGCTTCCACTACTTCCAGGGGCATTAACTCTGAGGCCACCCATATGTCATCATCAGCAGACAATCTGCAACGACTTTTTAAATTGCTACATATATAGAAAGCCTGAGATAAAAATTTTATGAAGAGCTCACAGGGAAAACAGTCATAGTCACAGAAAATCAATTTGGAGAAAAATAAAAATTTAATATCAAATAGGGTGGCGCTAGTTTTGTTCACATGTCGATATAACTTGAGTTTTGTCTAGTCGTTGTCATGTCATCAATGAGGCGTTGTCAATCATACAAGGACATAAGGTCGATACTAAAAAGCTATTTTTAGAAACGTATTGGGCACTTCTATTGAAAAGGACGTATGGAAGGAAAATTGCCCTAACTTTGTTTCTTTGTTATCAACTTAACAATTTGCTTCTCTGAGCTTAACAATGTTTGTATACAGCTTGTCTTGTTGTACAATTCAGGGAATTTATTGATGTTTAATTTGAATTTATGCCCATTGAAAATTACATTACAACACATTTGGTTCGTTAGCATATAAAGAATCGCCAGTGTTTCACTCAAGGTCAAACTAATTTGAATCCCACCAGCTCGCTTGATGAGCATTTTCTAACCAGTAGAAATTGCATTATAGGTGTAATGACAAGTAATGTCAACGTTTTCTAATTTTGGAATAAAATAAACCTACCTGCAATACCATGAGGTGTAAAATATATATTTGATCTTTACCTGCAATACCATGAGGTGTAAAATATGTCCCTCTTTAAATAAAAATTTATGTGAATAAGGTAGAGAAGGATCAGTGTTCCTTTTTAATACCATAGTATGTTACATTAAGATTTGATCTATCTAGATCTAGAATCTCTCATCAATTTCAGACACGTTTAGATAAAAACAGTATAAAATGTCTATCATTCTAGTTATTCTTTTTATCAAGTAATTTAGTGTTTACGAGTCAAATGTGACAATAGTGCGCCCAAATTCAGCACAATCCAAATGTAACTAGGAATTCAAATTCGGTGCGCAATTTCATTGGTTCGACGTAGACATAACTACATACTATAAATAGACACTGAAGTGAATAGCAAATTCAAATGTAGCCTAGAGGATTCAAATATTAACACCAAAAGAACTGCCCTTCATTTGATCAGGGTTTCTCTTAACAAAAGAAGCAAATGTCTACCAGAAAGTACACATTTTGCTAACGGTAAACAACGATTGTACGAATCATATCATAGAGGCAAGGATCAGCCACAACACAAGAAAACGTTAACTGTGCAGCAAAGTTTGAGTTAGATCTAGTGCTTGTTTTGGGGTTTTTTCTTCTTCTTAAACGGCCTAGATCTAGATTTTTCTACATGAATTTAAGTAGATTTAGATCTACATCTAGATTCAGAGCTAGATCTATCTCTCCTTAAATGTTTTTCTATCTATCTATCTATCTGTCCCATGGCGGAGGCCGTTGGGCGCTACCGATGACCAAATAACCAGTCTTCTCGACTCCTTCCTGTCCTCCGCCAGTCTCATCAGCTCACTTAGCTTCAGACCTGTCCATTCAGTGATATTGTCCTCCCATCTCTTCTTTTGTCTGCCTCTTCTCCTACCTCCCTGACAGTTCCTTGAGGTTTTTGGAAGCCCTCCTTCTCTCACCAAGTGTCCAAACCATTTCATTTTGCGCCTTTTGACAGTGGTGAGAAGGTCTTCGTAAGGACCAATGGTTTGTCTTATTCTGTCTCTGACTCCTTCGTTGTTGATATAATGATCTTTGTGAGAGATACTGAGCAGTCTTCTAAAGCACCTCACTTCTGTTGTCTGTATTCTCTTCTCTATATCTGCAGTTAGTGTCCATGTTTCGCAGGCGTAAAGAAACACTGAGTGAACAAGGGGGCGCATAAGTTTTAACTTTGAGCTAAGGGAGACTTGTGCACGAGTTTTTTTGTGAAATTAAATGATAAACACTATCTAGAATCTAGACATTCTAGATTATAATCCCTTCTTTTTGTGTCACTTTTCATGCTTTTTACATTTGGACCTGCAATGCTCGAATGCAAAGCGAGGTTTCCGTCTTTACATTTAGAATCTAGACGCAATATTACATCATAATGACTCCATGAATGAAGTGTGTATATTTTGCACATTTGGATTCACTATTTTAATACGGCATTTTCATTCCTAGATTCTCTCTAGTCTCTATACCATGCGTCACTTTTATCCTCTCTATGACTATTGTTGGCACATTTGACTCATAAATACTATAAAATGTGCTGTGCAGTCAGTGGGGACATATCCTTTGCTCTCTCTCTCTCTCTCTCTCTCTCTCTCTCTCTGACTTGAATAGAATAACTAGCTCTATTCAATGTCAGACCTAGATATCTACCTGTGCTGATCTAATAAACTCGTCCATGGCATCTTCCTTGGTTATTGTAACTGAGGAATTCACCGCTTCCTTCCCTGGACTCATGGGCCTGCCGTTAGACAACTGGATTTCCTTCTTTGGACGGTAGCAGGCACCATCTGGTAACTCTTCGGGTCGAAATTCGTCACCACCTTTAGATGTTGACGAAAGCGATGACACCATGGGTGGTTTGCCAGTTGATAAAGCTGACGGTCGTTGTGGGTCTTGAACTGAATCCTGCGACTGTTGTTGGGGGAGAGCCTGAGCAGCAGTCTGGCCGACTCTGAGCGTTGGTACCGATCTCGCACGATTTTGTCCACACTCGTTGCATCTTGTTCCTCGATGTGCTTCTCTGGCTTTCACGAAATACATAATTATTTACTCCCCACAACATGAATCACTGCGGATCGGACACAATACGAACTTGAAACATGCCTACACTGTTATCATAACACTTTCTTTTGTTTGAGTCATTCGCCATCTTCAGCAAATCTAAAGTTAGAACAATTTCGGGTCACACCCTGACCCAGAAAGGGCGAATGGAAGAGAGTGAAAATGAACTAAGTTCTCGATCCACACAAAGAACTTGTGAAATGACTACATTTCTAGATCTAAGTCAGGGTGCTTCAGAGGGAAGTCAAAGTACTTAGCAACTGGCAAGGAGGGTAGTGCCCTTTGCAACCTGTAGCGTTTTTCTAGAATGAATAAATTGTTGCCTTTAGATGCAAAGGTAACTTTGTTTTGCGTGTATCAATATTTTTGTCTATCTCTTTTCCAGTCTCTGTAATAACAATAAGAAGAGTTTCTATAATTTAACACCGGATAAAACTAAGATTCCAAATGTAAAGAAAGGAACAAATATATATATATATATATATTTATCCCGATTTATATATATATATATATAGATATATAGTGATAATATATATATATATATATATATATATAGCTCTGATATACCCAGAGTCGTGGCGTACCCATTATTTTGGGTGGTGCCACCATAAAATACTGTCATAATATCATACTTTCAGACAACTGATATAAATCATAAAGCACGATGTAGTACAATGTAACTATGCAATAACACATCCGTAAGCTTTTGAACAGTGTGTGTGTGTGTGTGTGTGAGAGAGAGAGAAAGAGAGAAAAGAGAAAGAGAGAGAGAGAGAGAGAGAGAGAGAGAGAGAGAGAGAGAGAGAGAGAGAGAGAGTGAAAGAGACAGGGGAAGGAAAGAGAAAAAGAAAGAAAGGAAAGGGATATAAACAAAGAGAGAGAGAGAGAGAGAGAGAGAGAGAGAGAGAGAAGAGAGACAGATAGACAGAGGGAGAGAGAGAGAGAGAGAGAGAGAGAGAGAGAAGAGAGAAAGAGAGAAAGAGAGAGATAGAGGGAGAAGGAGAAGGAGAGAAAGAGAGGGAGAGGGAGATGGACAAAGAGAGAGAAACAGACAGAGAGATACAGAGATAGAGAGAGAGAGAGAGAGAGAGAGAGAGAGAGAGACAGAGAGAGACAGACATACAGACAGACAGACAGATACAGACAGAGAGAGAGAGAGAGACAAGACAGAAAGAGATTCAAAGAAGAGAGAGAGAGAGACAGACAGACAGAAAGACAGACAGACAGACAGAGAGACAGACAGAGAGACAGAGAGAGAGAGAGAGAGAGAGAGAGAGAGAGAGAGAGAGACAGAGAGAGATAGAGAGAGAGACAGAGAACAGAGAGATTAGACAGAGACAAACAGAGAGACAGAGAGAGAGAGAGAGAGAGAGAGAGAGAGAGAGAGAGAGAGAGAGAGAGAGAGAGAGAGAGAGCAGACAGACAGACTGAGACAGAGGAGAACGAGCGCGCAACACATATTAGCATGTATCAGCATCACAGCTGGTAGAGCTGGTCTTTGGCTAAGTCTAGATGACGAGGATCTCGATAAAAAATAGAATTCATCCGTCAATGGGCACGCATGCGCCACACCAGTTCGAGGATGGAACTAGATTGGTGCCTGGCTCCAAATTTAAAATTTTTTGTACATGCAAAGAAGAGAATACCACGACCTTTGACCCTATTCCGGGAATGTTTGTATAGTTAATTAAGCTATCTTGGTTCCCATTGCCAGGGGGCAACACATGAGAAAGTGAGTGAGAGGTAGGAGTTTCCACAGGCTGCGCGTGATGTCACCAGCGGTGAAACCTGATAGTGATAGTGAAAGGCCCTGCAGAGAAGTGTAGTGTAAAACTGGTGTGTGTGTGTGTGTGTGTGTGTATGTATGTGTGTTGGGTAAAGCAAGTCGATGCGATGGGTGTATAGCAAAGAAATCATAGTAGTACCTTCTTGGTGTATTGCAATATTTTACAGGTGGTTCCTGGCACCCAAAAAAAACAAGCAGAACACGCCCCTGGATATATCGATGTAAATTTGACTCAAATCTTATATCGACTTTCCGTTTTTGTAGGTGCAGGCAATAATCAGTCTTTAGACTATATAAATGAAAAACAAAACAAAATATAACTTATTTACTTATTAAGCGGTCGCCATGAAGTTTATGTGTGATCTGGGCGCTCTTTTAGGCCGACCATGCAGGAGGTCAACAAGGAAGCAAATGTCAATTGTTATGCCAAATTTAGTTTGCTTAGGATGACATGAATATAATGCTTTTTATAACATGGTATTGGGTCGACTACTAAAATTTGATTCTTTGGGACGACATATAATGTATGACTAGTATGAGTATGATCTTTAAGAAGACCATCACCATATGCTTTTCTAATCTAGTCTTGGGAGGCAATCATTTCATCAGGCTGACCACTACAATTTGCATCCTATTCAGTAAAAAAAAAAAATGAAGAAGCATGAATGATACTATTTTTTTTGTGTTGTGAAATTTTTAATACCAGGATTAGGGTTATGAGGTTTGGTTAGGTTTAGGAGATTTTAGGCTTATGGTTAGGGTAAGCTTAAGGATTAGGATTATGGTTAATCTGATATACAGAAGTGTGGACTTCCTGGTCGGTATACAATATATCCAATCGCGGCCCTTCACATTCAACTGTCTCTCTTGAAACCATGTTTTGCAGTCAGGTCTTCACCTCTCTAGTCTTATATTCATGTAATATTGAAGACCATAGAATGAAAGTATTGAAATCACTTTTGCCAACCGTTACATGTTGGTGAGAACATAATCCTAACAGACTCCGTTAAATCTAGTGCCTGCACATCAAAAGGGAGAAAAGTACATGTATCTTATTTCCTGTTTTAAAACTTCTAAAAACTACTTTCGTCAACCTCAATACATAAACAAGGCTTTTATTTTATCGTGTTGGAACTAAACCTTTAAATAGTCTAAACTGGCTTTTTTTTTTGACGTTCCATTAATAATGGCCTTATTTTTGTTCTTCACTACTTTTAATAATGGTTTTACTTTGGTCTTTACTACTTTTTAATCATGGTCTTATTTTGCTCTTTAATACTTTTTTCTTTCCAGCAATTATTTTGTTTCTAAACAAACAAAAATAATTTGGTGCGTGGCAAACTTAACTGAGAGGTTAAATATTCTTGAAGAAACACAGAACATGTTTGTATTTCTTCCACAAGCACTATAGTTGTCTCCAACAGTTAAAACTTTAATTAAAGAAAGCCATTTTCAACCTGATCTATATGACTACAGAATGCAGTCAATTCACACATCATGATAAACAAAGACAAAATATTCTTCAATATTTGAAAGTATAAACACAAATGAAAACACAAAAAGTCATGAATTTAGTCATTCCGGGTACCCGAGGTTTATTATTAGAATTCAACAATATTATGGCAAATGTTTGTCTAAACTTGTGTGAATGAGCAGATAGCAGTCTATGCAGATAGCAGTCTATCAGGAGAGCCCGAAAGATTCTAGCTAGCACATCAGATGTATATGACAATAAGTGACTACTCCACTAATAAAAACAGAACAAACACGCGACGTTTCGGGTATAACTCTTCGTCAGACAACAAACGAGAAATATCTAGAACCTAGATCTAAGTACTACCTCAGGCATCACACAATGTGATGTCAGAAGAAAAACATAAAGGAGAAAGAAAGAAAGAAAAAGACAGTGATGATAAGAAACGTAGCAGAGGGGGTGTGAAGAATGAGCCAGAATGGAAGGTTCAAATCTAGAATGAAATAAAAATATGAAAATAAGTAAGTAATAAAAGGTGAGAAGGAGATAGAGAGAAGAACAGAAATAGAGATAGATAGATAGATAGATAGATAGATAGATAGATAGAGAGAGAGAGAGAGAGAGAGAGAGAGAGAGAGAGAGAGAGAGAGAGAGAGAGAAGAGAGAGAGAGACAGAGAAGAAAGAGAGAGATAGAACGAAAAATATATAAGACTAGATCTATATCGCACGGTTTCTTACCATTACGGAATAGACCCTTTTATCACCACGGAGAAAAGGCAGAGGAAGATAAGAAAGGAAAGCATCAGCTAGACATGTGAGCTAACTGGCATCTGGGAAAACCAGAACGAAAAATTGTTAACATATCTAGATCTATATCGCATCGTTTCTTACCATTTGTAATAGTACCTACATTTCGCACCTTCAGTGTAAATTTGAGACTTGATTGAAAGCTTCCTTCATTCATTCTCTGGCATTTAAAGAAATTTCAGACCCAGTGAGATTTAGATCTAGTCCCTTATATTTATCGATAAATTTTTTCGTTATACATTTCCCACCTTCAGTGTCTCTTTTTGCCTTGATTGATACTTCCTTTCATTCATTCTCTATCATTTCTTCTTTCTAGACCCAGTGAGATATAGATCTAGTCTTATATTTATCCTATTTTTTCGTTCTTGTTTCCCATACTCACTCGTCTCTCTCTCCCTTTCTTTCTTCCCTCTCTCTTTTTCTCTCTCTCTCTCTCTCTCTCTCTCTCTCTCTCTCTCTGTCTTTCTCTCTCTCTCTCTCTCTGTCTCTCTCTCTCTCTCTCTCTCTCTCTCTCTCTCTCTCTCTTCTCTCTCTGTCTTTCTCTCTCTCTCTCTCTCTCTCTCTCTCTCTCTCTCTCTCTCTCTCTCTCTCTCTCCCTCTCTCTCTCTCTCTCTCTCTCTCTCTCTCTCTCTCTCTCTCTCTCTCTCTCTCTCTCTCTCTCTAGATCTCTCTCTCTCTCTCTTTTAGAGACATCTCTCTCCTCTCTCTCTCTCTGTCTATGTTTCTCTCCTCTCTCACCTTTTATTACTTACTTATTTTCATATTTTTATTTCATTCTAGACCTGAACCTTCTACTCGCTCATTCTTCACCCCCCCCTTCTGCTATGTTTCTCATCATCACTGTCTTTTTCTTTCTTTCTTTCTCCTTTATGTTTTTCTTCTGACATCACATTGTGTGATGCCTGAGGTAGTACTTAGATCTAGATTCTAGATATTTTCGTTTGTTGTCTGACGAAGGGTTATGCCCGAAACGTCGCGTGTTTGTTCTGCCTTTATTAGTGGAGTTGTCACTTATTGTCATATTTCGCCTTTGACTTCACTCCACTGTGGCTCCTTCGTTTTATTCACATAAGGTGTATATGTGTGCGTGAATGTCTCGATTTGATTCTTATCAGGCAATGCACCTTTTGTGCTTGCACTCCTGTTATCACTAATTATGGCAGAGAAGTAATCGCGGATTGTTTTAGCCTGTGCTTCGCACCATTTGAAATATCTACGCTGCTTATGTCTGTTTTTGTAAGTTGCATTAGTCCTCTTACATCTTGACTCATGGGTTTCTTCAAGATCGTCATCGAAACCAGTATCATCATCACCATCATCTTTACTATACAAGCACCATCTACATCAACAGATGTGCTGGCAGAAGTTTTGCTGCTTTGAAACTAGTTGCTCAGTTTCAATGTCTTGATAAGAAGCGCTCTCTGATTCTTCCTTCCACTGTATTTCTTGCAATCACTTGCTGTGTGGTACCGCCATCTTCCTAGTACTTACGGTGGTCTGAATGTACATGCCCTGTCTCGTCACTTGTTTTCCTAAATGTTGCAAACAGCTTCCAACCTCTGTAATATCTCTAATGGCGAAGGGACTTTGATAAACACCACGGCTCATCTGCTCTAAATGACCTATGTGTCGGTAAAAGCATCCCTCGCTTTTCCCCTGACATTCATAAGAGCGCAAAGAGTGTCGATGTGCGATGACGGAATTTGTCTGCAATCAGCAACTGGGTCTTTTCTAGCCTGTCACCCATTATTTTTGCAACTGACTGAATATTGTTTCAGCCTATGTTATGATCAGTAGTTCATAACCCCATATTCGGGAAGAGAAAGAAATTCTGGTTTGCAATACCACATTCGTTTCGCTCTATGACTATGATGAGCTTCTACACAGCTGGCAATGTGTCCTTTGGAAACAAAACGGGTACGAGTCTTCTAATGCCTATTCCGGACTGATAAGCGAGTTCCATGTCACAAGCTCTTTTTCTAGTGGGTCCGCAATGCGCTCCACTTGCTGCTGGTCAATCCAAACTCCATTTTGAGCTTCTGCAAGTTATGAGAGTAACATCCTGGCTGACTCTCTTCCGCGCCTGGCATTGAACAAAGTCAACCCCGAGACAAGGAGATTTCGCATGTAGACAAAGTCATGCCCATCCCAGTTTTTGAAGATGTCATTTGTCATTCTCTCTGTTTCCTCTAGAAAAAAAATTCGAAACTTCGCCAGATCCCTCTGTTGGGGCATATCAACAGGTTTCCGCAAATTCTGGCGTATTTGTTCACATGCCAGCTGTGCTCTATAGAAAATGAACTCCCAGTTAATATCCAACAGCGCCGCAAAATTGTCAATTTTGGTCGCCTGCTGCACACCATTCTCTTGACTGCAAACCCCTTTCAGAACCTTGATAAGGTTTTTAGCAAGTATCCAATCGCAAGCTTCAGTCCAGCCTTGAGTTGTCCATTTCCCTGTGTCAAATTTTGAATTGCATGTGTCACGTGATCAAAGTTTTTCTTTTAACAATATCTGATGCAACAATTGTTTTATCACGGTCCACTTTCCTAAACTCAATGACTAAATTAACTGATGTGCGCGTATCATTCATAATGACTCTTCTTCCACTTATTTCAGATTGTGTCATCTACTCCCCGTACAAGTGCTTACCTGTCCAATGCCCAGTTTCTTTATGTTACCAGTACAAAATGAAAACTAGATCTAGACCATCATACAAAATATTTAACTTGAATAAATGGCAAACTTAAACACACACTAATTAGGTACTTAGTGGGTATAGGTGGTGTATCTTACATCACTAACTGTATGGGTATTTTTTCATTTGATTATGTTATATATATAAATAAATAAATAAATAGGAAAGACTCCCATAGTCGGGCATACACTATCCTCATCCCTAAACCGTCCCACCACCGCCCACCCCCTTCCAAGGCAAAGTTAGGTCCCCCCGGTAGTAGCTCACCCCAACGAACACCACGCCGTTCGTCCGACTATGGGAGTCCTGCCAATAAATAAACCTGACGTGCTGATTTCAATTTCTATTTCAATTTCTATTTCAATTTCAATTTCAATTTCAATTTCTATTTCTATTTCAATTTCAATTTCAATTTCAATTTCAATCATCTTTATTGATCCTTTAAAAAAGGAAATTTTACTTGTGTTATCACAATTTCCATTTAAAAAATAAAAGAATACATCAATGCATTCAAATTAAAAACAAATTTAACTTAGTTAATCATTAAATGTTTAGATTTTAGGAGAAGTATACAAAAAATTCAAAAGTGGGTAAATAAATAGTGCGGTGAAACAATATACATTTAAAAAATTGTTTTTATAAAGATAGAATAATTATAGACAAATCAGTTTAGCTTCATACGCATTCATTAACTTATCATAAATCATTCATTCACCATCTATCAATTTACATTTCTTAAACATTGTGAGGAAAACGCCATTGTGCTTTCAAAGTAAGGTATGGTCAAACTTTCGTATGGCACTTGGAAGAAAAGATCTAAATATCTCTCAGTGCGGGATTTTAAATGTATTAGTCGACCGCTTCTACTACTTGTTTTTGGGTATGGAGAAAAGAGGGTGGGTGCTGTCTTTAAGTATACTCCTGTTTGATGTTGAATTGATTCTCACACAGATCTTCAAAGTTCTCCGGCTCTGCATCATTTATGAGTTTCCCTATGTGTTTCAGTGTCCTATTAAATTTCTTCTTTTCTCTATCTCTTGTATTTTCTCCCCATGCAGTTATACTAAAATTAATAATACTCTTTATGCAAGCTTGGTGGAAAAGTCTTATTAGAGTGTTATCGATTTGAAACTTTTGAAACCGCCTTACAAAATACATTCTTTTGTTCATGTTCTTTAAAACTTCATTTGATTGTTTTTGCCATTCTAGCTTCTCGTCAAAAATTATGACAGATATTTATATTCATTAACTTTTTCAACTGTTTCAATATAAATACCAACTTAGATAATATGTCTGGCTTTTATCTTACAATAGCTATGTTGAAAGATAAGCCTGTATCGTTTCTAAAAAACCTGTAATGCAATATTCAATAAGACTTTTCTATCTGTCCCATGGCGGAGGCCGTTGGGGGCTACCGATGACCAAATAACCAGTCTTTTCCACTTCTTCCTGTCCTCCGCCCGTCTCATTAGCTCACTTAGCTTCAGGCCCGTCCATTCAGTGATTTTGTCCTCCCATCTCTTCTTTTGTCTGTCTCTTCTCCTGCCTCCTCTGACAGTTCTTTGAAGCACGGTTTTTGGAAGCCCTCCTTCTCTCACCAAGTGTCCAAACCATTTCATTTTTGTGCCTTTTGACAGTGGTGAGGAGGTCTTCGTAAGGACCAATGGTTTGTCTTATTCTGTCTTTGACTTCTTCATTGTTGATATGGTCTTTGTGAGAGATACCGAGCAGTCTTCTAAAGCACCTCATTTCTGTTGCCTGTATTCTCTTCTCTATATCTACAGTTAGTGTCCCTGTTTTGCAAGCGGAAAGAAACACTGAGTGAACAAGGGAGCGCACAAGTTTTAACTTTGAGCTAAGGGAGACTTTGTTGTCTTTCCAGACTTTGTTGACTTGTGAACATACAATTCCAGTTTATTAATTACAGCCCCCCCCCCTTCCTCCACCCCTCCTCACACACACTCAAGAAAATATCTAGCTTATCATTTCTAACTCATTACATCAATCTTCAAGCAATCTACATTTGAAACATGTTTATTTGTTTATTATATCATATTGACTGTTTTGTTCTTTTGATTTGGTTTGTTGTTTTTTGTACCTATTGCCTGTCTTTAACATGGAAATTGAAATTGTGTTTTATGCTTTGAATAATTCTGTTTGACATTCGTAAATCTCAACATGTATGCCGTATTTTGTTGTTTTCTTGCTACTTGTCGTTTTCCAAATTTATTATACTTCAATGTAGTTATAGTTTTTAACCCAGTATTTGAAATTAAAATATTACTTGAACTTGAAAAAACTCAGGGTTTCACTCTTATATTTCAATATTGTCCATTGACACGATGAATTTGAGGTGCAAATGTTTGAATGTTTCTGCTGTCTTATGCAATATTTGAGTATGCTAGCTTTCTTATCGTTAATTACAACAACAAAAAACATCATTGTGAAGTAACAGGCCGGAGGAACAGTGATGGAGGAATGATAGCACAACAGAAGAAAAGTGACAAATGTATAAAGAAACGCTCCCCAGTTGTACTGAAGAGGTCTGTGGTAGGAAACAAAATAAAGGAGATGGGAAAAGAACGGCATGGTGGAATGAGAATGTCAAGACTAAGATCAAAGAAAAGAAGGATGCCTGGAAGAAATATCTTCAAACTAAGAGACAAGATGATAGGATAGATTACATGAATAGAAGAACTATCGCCAAAGAGGAAGTGAGGAAAATAAAACAGGCACAATGGGAAGAGTTTGGACAAAGGTTTCAAGAAAGCTATCAAGGAAATCAAAAGCTGTTCTGGAGAGCAATGAAGAGCATGAGAAAGACCAAAGCATGCCCAACACGACAAATTAAGACTGTCAAAGAAGAAAAAATGAAAGGACAGCGAAATAATGGACAAAATTGATAAAGTATTTTCACCAATTACATAATCCCTCCAGAACATATGAAACAAAGAGTACAGATCAATTAATACGAATGACAAGTAATCCAGGGGAGACAGCTGAAGATGTAGATATATCAATGTAAGAAATTCAAACAGCTATACGAAAAGTGAAATTAGGAAAAGCCAAGGACCTAATCAAGTTTATCCACAAATGATTAAAAACAAAAGGAGAAAGGCAGACAAACTACTACATGCAATATGCCAACAAGCATGGAAGTCCAAACAGGTGCGAGACGACTGGAGAAAGGGAACGGTAGTACCAATACATAAGTAAGGATCAACTATGGAATACTTAAACTATAGAAGGATATCACTATGTATGCCGGGATTCTGGAGATGAGACTAAGGAAAAGAGTAGAGGATCAGATTGAAAAACATCAGAGGGATTTAGACCAGGAAGAAGTGTACAAGACCACATATCCACAATTGAAAAAAATAATAGAAAAATTCCTTGAGAGAAACATTGACGTGCACATGTGTTTTATTGACTTAGAAAAGACATTTGACACTGTGAGGAGGGACGAACTATGGCATTACTTAAAAGAAGACAAAGAAGAGCAAAATTTAATAAAAGCCATTAAACGTTTTTTTTACAATAAACCAACAAGTGCAGTGAGAGTAGCTGGAAATTTATTTGAAGGATTTGATGTAGATATAGAAGTAAGACAGGGTTGTTCCCTTAGTCCTCTTTTGTTTATCACATTTATGGATTCAGTCGCAAAGGCATCCTCAAACATGAAGAAAACGAATGTAGGTAAATAGAAACTCAAATCAGTAAATGTATCAATGCTTTCATTTGCTGATGATTTAGTTCTGTTTGGAAAATCAGAAAGGGACCTTCAGTCGAATATCAACATTATGAAGAATGAACTAAATTAAAGAGGAGTGAGAGTAAATGCAAAGAAAACCAAAACAATGCTAGTAACTAGGGAAGCTAAAATACAAAATCTTAAATTGGGCAGGGGAATTTAGAACAAGTTCACATGTACATTTACTTATGTGTAATGATTAACTTAGGTGGGGGGGGGGGGGAACTAAGGGAAGAAATAGGCCAGAGAATCCAAAAGCAAGGGCAATATATAACCAACGAGGAAAGGCATTTGTAGATAAACAAGAATTGTCCACAAAAACCAAAAATGGCAGTATACAACACAGTTTATTGTCCTACTCTCCTCTAAGGTAGCGAAACGTGGACCTTAGACAATAGAAAATAAGGTGTACGTGAACTGTTGTCTGATTGGCTAGGGTCTTCCATGCAAATAGGGTGTACGTGAACTGTTGTCTGATTGGCTAGGGTCTTCCATGCAAATAGGATGTACGTGAACTGTTGTCTGATTGGCTAGGGTCTTCCATGCAAATAGGGTGTACGTGAACTGTTGTCTGATTGGCTAGGGTCTTCCATGCAAATAGGATGTACGTGAACTGTTGTCTGATTGGCTAGGGTCTTCCATGCAAATAGGGTGTACGTGAACTGTTGTCTGATTGGCTAGGGTCTTCCATGCAAATAGGGTGTACGTGAACTGTTGTCTGATTGGCTAGGGTCTTCCATGCAAATAGGGTGTACGTGAACTGTTGTCTGATTGGCTAGGGTCTTCCATGCAAATAGGATGTACGTGAACTGTTGTCTGATTGGCTAGGGTCTTCCATGCAAATAGGGTGTACGTGAACTGTTGTCTGATTGGCTAGGGTCTTCCATGCAAATAGGGTGTACGTGAACTGTTGTCTGATTGGCTAGGGTCTTCCATGCAAATAGGGTGTACGTGAACTGTTGTCTGATTGGCTAGGGTCTTCCATGCAAATAGGGTGTACGTGAACTGTTGTCTGATTGGCTAGGGTCTTCCATGCAAATAGGATGTACGTGAACTGTTGTCTGATTGGCTAGGGTCTTCCATGCAAATAGGGTGTACGTGAACTGTTGTCTGATTGGCTAGGGTCTTCCATGCAAATAGGGTGTACGTGAACTGTTGTCTGATTGGCTAGGGTCTTCCATGCAAATAGGGTGTACGTGAACTGTTGTCTGATTGGCTAGGGTTTTCCATGCAATTAGGGTGTACGTGAACTGTTGTCTGATTGGCTAGGGTCTTCCATGCAATTAGGGTGTACGTGAACTGTTGTCTGATTGGCTAGGGTCTTCCATGCAAATTGGGTGTACGTGAACTGTTGTCTGATTGGCTAGGGTCTTCCATGCAAATAGGGTGTACGTGAACTGTTGTCTGATTGGCTAGGGTCTTCCATGCAAATAGGGTGTACGTGAACTGTTGTCTGATTGGCTAGGGTCTTCCATGCAAATAGGGTATACGTGAACTGTTGTCTGATTGGCTAGGGTCTTCCATGCAATTGGGGTGTACGTGAACTGTTGTCTGATTGGCTAGGGTCTTCCATGCAATTGGGGTGTACGTGAACTGTTGTCTGATTGGCTAGGGTTTTCCATGCAATTGGGGTGTATGTGAACTGTTGTCTGATTGGCTAGGGTCTTCCATGCAATTGATTGGCTAGGGGGTGTACGTGAACTGTTGTCTGATTGGCTAGGGTCTTCCATGCAATTAAGGTGTACGTGAAATGTTGTCTGATTGGCTATGGTTTTCCACACAATTAGAGTGTCTGATTGAACTAGGCCACCTGATTGGCTGTTGGTGATTACAACATACAATTGGGGTGTACGTGAACTGTTGCCTGATTGGCTAGGGTCTTCCAGGAAATTGGGGTGTACGTGAACTGAAACCTGATTGGCTAGGGTTTACCTGCGAAATTGGGGTGTACGTGAACTGTTGTCTGATTGGCTATGGTCTACCAAAAATTGGGTATACGTAAACTGTTGTCTGATTGGCTATGGTCTTCCACGACAATTAGGGTGTATGTGAACTGTTGTCTGATTGGCTATGGTCTTCCACAAATTGGGTATACGTGAACTGTTGTCTGATTGGCTCTGGTCTTCCAGGAAATTGGGGTATACGTGAACTGTTGTCTGATTGGCTAGTGGTCTTCCACTACAATTGGGGTGTATGTGAACTGTTGTCTGATTGGCTGTGGTCTTCCCACAACATTTGGGTATATGTGAAATGCCATCTTGTGGTCTACCACTCCAGGTGTGAACTGCCATCTGATCGGCTGTGGTCTACCACGTAAAACTGTTGTCTGATTTGGGTATACGTGAAATGCCAGCCTGAAGGGCTATGGTCTACCACACAATTAGAGTGTACGTGAACTGCCACCTGATTGGCTTTGGTATACAACAGAATTGGGGTATACGTGAACTAATGCTACACTCTTGAAATTGTGGTGTACTTGAAAAGCCACCCGAATGGCTATGGTATACCACGAAATTGGCGTCTACGTGAACTGCCGCCCGATTGGCTATGGTCTACTAAAATTTGGGATATATGTAAACTGCCATCTGATTGGCTATGGTTTAACACACAATTGGGGTGTATGTGAACTGCCACCTGATTGGCTATGGTCTGCCACAAAATTTGGGATGTACGTGAACTGCCATCTGATCTGGTCTACCAGAAACTGGTCGTGACCTGAAACAGATTGGCTATAATCTTTGCGAAATTGCGGTATATGTGAACTGCTGCCTGATTGGCTATGGTCTACTATGAAGTTTGGGTGTACGTGAATTGCCATCTGATCAGCTATGGTCTACCACGACATTTGGGTATACGTGAACTGCCATCTGATCGGCTATGGCGACATTTGGGTATACGTGACTGCCATCTGATCGTCTGTGGTCTACCACGACATTTGGGTATACGTGAACTGCCATCTGATCGGCTGTGGTCTACCACGACATTTGAATATTCGTGAACTGCCATCTGATCGGCTAAAACAACATCACGACATTTGGGTATCGTGAACTGCCATAGTGATCGTCTATGGTCTCACCACGACATTTGGGTATCGTGAACTGCCATCTGATCGGCTGTGGTCTACCACAACATTTGGGTATCGTGAACTGCTATCTGATCGGCTGTGGTCTACGACATTTGGGTATCGTGAACTGCCATCTGATCGGCCATGGTCTACCACAACATTTGGGTATCGTGAACTGCCATGTGATCGTCTATGGTCTACCACGACATTTGGGTATCGTGAACTGCCATCTGATCGTCTATGGTCTACTTCGAAATTGAAATTTACGGGAATTGTTGCCTGATTGGCTAGTGACGGTTAAACAACACCACCACTAGAATATTATGTTTCATGTCACAAAATAGTAAAGGTTAAACAACATCACCACATAGAATATTATGTTTTGATGTCACAAAATAGTAAAGGTTAAACAACATCACCACATAGAATATTATGTTTGATGTCACAAAATACTAAAGGTTAAACAACACCACCACATAGAATATTATGTTTGATGAATTTGAAACATGCAGTCTACAGATAGGTTGACTGTTTTACTGTAATTTTATAAAAACAGTCAACCTATCCGTAGACTGCATTTATAAAATTACAGTAAAACAGTCTATGGATAGGTTGACTGTTTTACTGTAATTTTATAACTGCAGTCCACGGATAGGTTGACTGTTTTTACTGTAATTTTATAACTGCGGTCTACGGATAGGTTGACTGTTTTAATGTAATTTGGATAACTGACCGTCTACGGATAGGTTGACTGTTTTACTGTAATTTTATAACTGCAGTTTACGGGTAGGTTGACTGTTTTACTGTAATTTTATAACTGCAGTCTACGGATGGGTTGACTGTTTTACTGTAATTTTATAAATGCAGTCTACGGATAGGTTGACTGTTTTACTGTAATTTTATAAATGCAGTCTACGGATAGGTTGACTGTTTTACTGTAATTTTATAACTGCGGTCTACGGATAGGTTGACTTTTTTAAATGCAGACTGTTTTACTGTAATTTTATAAACGCAGTCTACGGATAGGTTGACTGTTTTACTGTAATTTTATAAATGCAGTCTACGGATAGGTTGACTTTTTTACTGTAATTTGAAACATGCAGTGTACAAAAAGTTCATTTCTTTTTTAATATAATTTGAAACAAGCAGTGTACGGATAGGGTTAAATCGAGATATTATCTTTTATGTATACATTTTTCAATCTTGTCAAGAGGCGGTGAAAAGGAGGAACTATATTGGAACCCTTTGGTAGAGATCGCTAGGCACAGGGTTGTGGGATGTGCTGGGTTGTGAAGCCACTCATGAATGCTTTTGTGCAGTATTCACTTGAAACGGGTGTGTGTCCAATCTTGTGTGTCCGTCATTCAATGCGAATCCGTTGGTCTCGAAAACAGTTTGCATTTATGTCAGCAACACTAAATCTGGTCACCCCCACTTCTTCTTTCTCCAGCTCGGTCATCGGCTGTCTCCCGACATTACCCGGACTGTCTGGTCGACTCCCTCCCTTTGATCACGGGGAAAATATCTGAGATAGAAAGGTTTCGTGTCACTTCTTTTCTACCCAAGGAGATCGTACTCCGTATGGCACGCATGAGTCAGTCAACCAATGAAAATCATTTTGAGTTGTCGAATGCCTTCACCATCCCAACCCTTATTGCTATTTCTCTTGTGAAGATGGGTGATAAATATGGATGTACAGTCCGTATCCCCGCACAAGTGCAGGCTCACCAAGTGTACATCATATTTTATCCCCCAGCAGGCCATTTCTTTCTCCTCTCCCCAGGGAAGCGTACATCACACAAGCCTGTACTGTTAGTCTTTTTTGTACTAACGTTCTGAAAAGATCCTTCTGTACCTATAGCTGGGTACTCATTCATACATGAGATAAGTGAGGAAAGTAGAGTGAAGTCTTTAGTACCTTTCCTAAGAGTATAACGTTGTGGAAAAAAACCACATGTTTAGCCGCCGGGCTCGAACCAGTGTCTTCATGTTTAACGGCTCACATTACTACGGTTCAGCTACAACGCCTCATCTTTGTACGCTTATTTCTTCACATAGACTTTTGCAGTCTTTTCTTTCTGGGTGAATATTGACAATCCTTGATTCTTGGTTTCTTCGTCCTATTGCTGCACTGTCTCAAAATAATGGTATTGATTCAGTTTGTTTTCTCATGACATTTCTCCCCAAATCAACACCATTAGTTGGGTTGTTTTTTTTCTAGACGTTTTGTTTTTAAATAAGTGTATGTACCATAGCAGCTCTCGTTGACTGACGAGAAATGAAACCGCCATGTTATGATAACAATAACATTATCCGCCAATCGCAGCATTCAGCGCGCCAAGTCCAATGTCGTCTGCTACTACAACATTGCTTTCTAGACCTACTTTCGTTTTCTCTCCTGTTTGAAGATATTACACTTTGGGCCAAGTCGAATGTAGATCTACTTCTAGGGTAGGACCTGGTGAGATTATAAGAATATTCTAAACTAGACTAGACTCTAGATCTAAAACATCTAGATCTAGTCTAGATATAATTAGATTTAGATCTAGTTCTAGATTTATATTTATAAGTTAGATCTAGATCTAAATCTAGACTAGATGACTAGATTCTAGATTCTAGATCTAGGTTTGAATCTAAAGATTATAGATCAAGAGATCTTATCTAGATATCTATTCTAGGTCTAGGCTGCTAAATTTGCTGACTTACTAGATCTAGAATCTAGATCAGATCTATATAATCTAGATTAGGTCTTTCTAGATCTAATCTAGATCTAGATCTAATCTAATCTAGATTTAGATTTTAAATCTATAAAAGTAAGTAAGAAGACATTACTTCTTCCCAAACTAAGAAATTAGAGAGAAACAAAACCCAAAATACAACTCAAAACTCTATGCTCATCATGCATGCATAAATTTCCTTATATTTTCTATATCAGATGATGGACGACCGGGTACTAATATGTCCCGTTTGACCCAGAAATGGTTGGCCAGATAGGATTACCTCGCCAAATTAAAAATAATGGGAATGAAGTGAAAATAAAGTTGATTTAGGGGGAGGGGGTGTCTCCCCTTGATTACGTAAAATCCCAGTGAAGAAAAGGGGATGGTAGGAGATTTCTTGGGGTCTCACCACCTGAATATTATAAGTCCTAATATAGAATAGTGTAGTGATCATTGAATGTTTACACAACAAAAATAAAGACGATTTCAAACAATGTTGATAAGTTTCAGAGAAAAATGCTTTAATGTTGGACGTGTGAGTAGTAAGTGTGTTGTTTTGTGGTTACTTGTCATTACGAGAGAGGAAGAGAGATAGCTGCTCAGCAAGCGAAAGGAAGACCTGCTGTACCGTGTCCACCGTCACCAAGCCACAGTTTCCCTCAGCACTGGCACTTATGGTCAGGGAAAGCGAGGTGGAGGGTGAATAGTTTGTCCTGACCTGGAAGTGAAAGTTTGTTGATGAAATGGTGTGGTTTGGGCAATTGACTCTTAACTATTGTCCGGGGGAAGCAGTTGTTTCGTGACGCGTGGGGTCGTCTTCAAAATGGTGGCCGGACAGTTGTCACAGGTTGAGTTAAATCCAGGTGTGCTGGTTTAAGTGGTCAGCAGAGACAATTTCTTCTCTTCCCCCCATGTGAATGCAGAAGGTTTTTGTCACCAGGTGTTATGACTGTAAAGGGTCCGTCGTAAGGGCGCTGAAGTGAACCGTGGAGGCCGTCGCGGCGGACAAAAACATAAATGGCCTACATTGGAGAAAGGGGTTTTGTCTAGGTGAGATTCCGTGATGGAATGTTGGAAGTATTTTGATGAGCGGATGTAGGGGATCATCTCTAGTAGTGGCTGATGAAGAACATTGACTAGGATTGATGAACTCTCCTGGTACAGTTAATGGTTGACCATAAACTAGTTCTGCAGACGAGGCATGGAGATTTTCTTTAGGCACAGTTCTTAGTCCTAGGAGAACCCAAGGGGGTTCGTTAACCCAGCCAGGTCCTGACAGGTGGGCTTTGAGGGCTGCTTTTAACGATCAGTGAAAGTGTTCCACCAGTCCATTAGATTGTAGGTGGTATGCAGCTGTTCTGTGAAGCCATATGCCGAGACGATGGCTACTTCGCCCCAAACAGTTGACTTAAACTGTGATCCTCTGTCAGATGACATGTCCTGTGAAACACACACACGTGAAATCCAGTTTTTGAGGAGTGCTCTGGTGCATTCTGAAGAGAATGTATTGTTGATGGAATTGCCTCTGGCCAGCGTGTGCTGCAGTCGATGATGGTCAGCAGATGGGAAAAACCTTCTGAAGACGGTAAAGGTCCCATCAAATCAATGTGAATATGACTGAATCTTTGCTTGGGAACTAGGTATATTCTCGACTCGGGAATGTGAATGTGTGTGGATTTTAGAAATTTGACATGCCACGCAGTCTTTAACCCATTTGTATATCTGTCTTTTAAGTCCATATCAACCGAATTTCTGGGCCACCAGCTTTACGGTTGCTTTTCACCTCGATGTGAAAGGTTATGAATTTCAAGAAAAAAAATTGACGTTAAACTCATGGGGGACTAGTCACAAAATAATTCTAGCCCCAAGTCTTTGGTTGGTATCTTTTCTATCTGAAGAGTGGTATTTGTTGTGCAAAGGTTTTGTACCTGTGCATCATTGGTTTGCGCCTTTGCCATTGACAAATAGTCCACGTTAAGGACAACATGGTTGAGAAATGAGAGTGGCTCTTGACAGCCAGTCTGCAACCTTATTTGATTTCCAGATACGTGTTTGATGTCAGTTGTAAACTGAAATAAAGGTAAGGGGGCGATGTTGATGTGCATTCCATGGTTCAGAAATTTTGGACATTGTAGCTACTAAGGGCTTATGGTCTGTGTATCCAGTGAAAGATCTTCCTTCTAGAAAGAACATATAATGGCGAACAGCTAAATACAGTCCTAGGAGTTCTCGGCCAAATGTATTATATTTTTGTTCTGCAGAGCGTAACTGTCTGCTGAAAAATGCTAGAGGTTGCCACGACTCGTTGAAGTATTGTTCAAGGACTGTCCCAACCGCTCGGTCAAAGGCATCATTCGTTAGGGCAACAGACCTGCCTAGTTTTACAAATTTCCGTAAATCTATAATGCATAAGAAAGATAGTATAAACGCACACAATCACGGAATCAAAAAAGAAAAAAACGGACAAAGAAAAAGTATTAGTTTTCATACACCCACACGATCCAAAGTGCGCAAGTCATCAAGGGTAAAAACATTGTTTATTTTATTCAACAATACATGATATTCTTGCTTCATTCCTCAGATGCTTGGAAAAATAGTGATAGGCACCGTTCTGTCCTTATGCTAGACTTTTTAAAATTGGAGAGATGGACTTAGCAGAGGAAAATCGAGGTTTTGTTACAAGACTGGAACAGTTGAAACTTAACTCTGTTGCTGCAACATGCCCGTCTGCAATTGCCCATGTGTACAGAGGTTTATACTTGCACCTGAGGGAAAGGAATGTAAAGGGTATTGACAGGTGAGTAATGGTGGTTGCCAATCTAGCGAAAAGTTCCTTGTGTTTTGTGTGTTAGAAGGTAGATTTGGGTCCCATCCAGAGCAATTATTGAGAACGTGGAGGGAGAGTTGACTTTTAAGAGCCCTAACCGTGGGCAACTCTTTATAGTGAAGCAAGGACGGATCTTGATAGAGTGTTAGTATGGAGTGCCTTACAGGCAACTGTATAATACAGTTATGATGATAGTGATACAAATCTCTCTTGAATTTTGTTTCTAAAAAGTTGGCATGTCTGTTAACATTGGGTTTTTTTTTATATTGTGACCCTCTTCTTTATATTTCTTGTACTTGATTTAAATGCAATGCTCTTACGTAACACTATTTTGAAATATTAAAGGGGTGATAAAGCTCAGGGTTTTCTTTTCAGAGCTTGTCCCCATCCCTGTATTATGTAACAGTGTATGTTTTGTATAATATTGCATAACATTTGGTCCGAGAAATTTTTCAGGCAATTTTGTCAAGGTTGAATGGAAAGGTCTGTGTATTGTATGCTTACCAGATAGTTAAGAAGGAATTTGAATGAAATGGTCCGCTGCGGGAAGGGGGGGGGGGTTGTATGAAAGAAAGTAGTTGATGAGCCTGTACCTATATTTTTTGTATCTCTCTCGCTCTCTCACTCTCTCTTTTTGTTGTTCTTTCAGATCAGCACTGAGTGGTGAATCAGACATTTATCTAAAGAAACATGCTGATGTAGTAGACTGTATGGATGACATAGGTAAGTGATAAATAGTGAAACTTATGCTTGTACGGGCATTTTGAATCCCTGCCCCTCAGTTTAACAACAACAACAATGAATGACTAAACAAAATCAGAGAGATAGAAAAGGCTTTTCCTTTTCCTGTCCATTAGGAATGAATTTGTTTGTAAATTTAGTATCACCTGAAGTTACATCCCTCATTTTTTATTTCTCACATCAAGAAAAATTTACCGTTTTTTATTTTTAACATAGAAATAAAGATTGAAAAGCATTATATCAGGTAACTAGAATTTTAAAAAAAAATCATTCATTGTTACACAACTGAGTTGATCTCATCTAATGATGGATGGAATGAATTCAACACCACACTGAGATTACTGAGTACCGCAGTGATGGGCAAACTAGGGTCTACAGGAAACATGCAATCAGTTTAACATCCTTTTGCGGCCCACAGACACAATCTACGACTTGCCTAAAATTATTTTGTCAAAGTTTGCCCTCCGGTTTGCCCTCCGCCAATTACCAAAGAGGCCCTTGGGATACAAAAGTTAGTTTGCCCACGCCCCTGGTCTACAGGTTCCCGCCACAATTCTGTCCTTGTCGTCATGGAGGGGCCCAAACCCACGCAGGCTGTAGTTATGATCAAGTGATGTGGGACGTATACAATTTTTTTGAATGTTACACATTTTGTGTTTAAAGAATTGACTACATCTATATGTGAAATATGACAATAAGTGACAACTCCACTAATAAAGACAGAACAAACACGTGACATTTCGGGTATAACCCTTCGTCAGACAACAAACGAGAAATATCTAGAATCTAGATCTAAGTACTACCTCAGGCATCACACAATGTGATGTCAGAAGAAAAACATAAAGGAGAAAGAAAGAAAGAAAAAGACAGTGATGATAAGAAACGTAGCAGAGGGGGGTGTGAAGAAAGAGCGAGAGTGAAAGGTTCAGATCTAGAATGAAATAAAAATATGAAAATAAGTAAGTAATAAAAGGTGAGAAGGAGATAGAGAGAAGGAGAGAAATAGAGATGGAGAAAGAGAGAGAGAGAGAAACAGAGTGAGAGAGAGAAACAGAGTGAGAGAGAGAGAGAGAGAGACATACATCTATATGTATGATTCTGAGTTGGTTGGTCTTTGTGCGTCAAAGGCTCTGTTGCCAGGCTACTAGGAGTAACTATATTCATATATCATTTTTTTATGATTTCGAGAATGTTCTTATGTTAGGGAATTCTCTACCAAAAATGACGTTTGATTTTAGGAAAATATCATTGTATCTCCGTCTTTGAGTAGAATTTTCATTCACCTTAACTGCCATTTCCCAAGAGGTTGCCTGTGTAATTAAATGAAGCTGGTATGAATAGTATTTTTTACTCATGTTACCTGAAATGACAACAATTGGCTCTAACTTGCCTTTGGGATTGACAAGTCTCTTTGATGCAACTGGATTTAAAAGTTTTACTTTGTTTTATAATCACGTTATAAATGATCTCAAGGTAATACAGGTTTTTATTAAAAGTTTGAATAGTTTTCATTCACGCCTACCTGTATGAACATTTTACGTTGTGGTATGATGGAGAAGGAAACACCGGTTTGAAAAAGTTTAATAGTTTCATTTTTTGCAGTAGTTCAATAAATACAGCTCATCTACATTTGAAAGCATGAGCACATGTTATCTTTGACTCACAACAAAGTATAATAACTGATGATATTACAACAATAACCTAATGCTCATACTTGGTATCACGTAGCCTCAGTAATCAACTTGGTACTGACTCTGATCTAATAATCGTGCTTGATATCATTGGAACATTAACCTGACAAATAATCCTTGTATCACATAGAACATTAACCTGATATAATAATCGTACTTGTTCCATGGAACATTAATTTATAGATTGAAATGCTCTGATATGTAATTATACTTGGTATCACGGAACACTAATTTTTTCTGTCTTCTTATACATAGAACATTAACGTGATATAGGGAGTTGCAATTGTATCAGAACATGGGCCTGATATGTAATTGCTTTTCACATAGAACATTAACATGATTATTCGTTTTGGTATCACATGGAACATTCTTTGAATCCGTCAGTATCCATAGAACTTTAACCTGCTCTAATCCTCTTGCCTTGATTGATATAGTAATTACGTCACATAGAACACTAACTGTATAATTTTGAGTTGGTATCACATGGAACACTAATGATATAATAATTGTACTTGTAGAACTTTGTTTGGTATCACAAAGAACATTAACCTGATATAATAAGTCCACTAATAGAACACTAATGATATTTTGTAATGTACGTTATAAATGATCTCAAGATCGTTTTTGGTTTCAGGATAGTTTTCTAACCTGATATAGTAATCGTTGGATAATTGAACATTTGATATTGTAATTACTTGGTATCACATAGAACTTTGAGTAGAATTTTCATTCACATGGAACACTAACCTGATATTTGAACAGGTTTTTATCACATGGAACATTTGATATAGTTTCATTGGTATCATAGAACATTAACTGATATTAATCGTACTTGGTATCACATAGAACATTAAGTAATGTATGGAATAGAACATTAACCTGATCTATTAAAAGAACATTTGAATAGTTTCATTCACGTATCATAGAACATTAACCTGATATAGTAAAGTATGTATCACATGGAACACTAACCTGATATAGTAATGTACTTGGTAATAGTTTGAATAGTTTCATTCACATAGAACACTAACCTGATATAGTAATGTACTTGGAATCACATAGAACATTAACCTGATATAATAATCGTACTTGGTATCACATAGAACATTAACCTGATATAATAATCGTACTTGTATATGGAATACTAACCTGATATAATAATCGTACTTGGTATAAGAACATTTGAATAGTTTACTTGGTATCACATAGAACATTAACCTGATATAGTAAAGTATCACATGGAACACTAACCTGATCTATTCACAAAAGTTTGAAATAATCGTACTTGGTTCACATAGAACATTAACCGTTCACATGGAACATTAACCTGATATAGTAATCGTACTTGGTATCACATGGAACATTAACCTGATATCTATTAAAAGTTTGAATAGTTTTGTTCACGAACATTAACCTGATATAGTAAAAGTATCACATGGAACATTAACCTGATATAATAATCGTACTTGGTATCACATAGAACATTAACCTGATATAGTAATCGTACTTGGTATCACATAGAACATTAACCTGATATAATAATTGTACTTGGTATCACATAGAACATTAACCTGATATAATAATCGTACTTGGTATCACATAGAACATTAACCTGATATAGTAATTGTACTTGGTATCACATAGAACACTAACCTGATATAATTGTACTTGGTATCACATAGAACATTAACCTGATATAATAATTGTACTTGGTATCACATAGAACATTAACCTGATATAATAATTGTAACCTGATATAGGTATCATCACATAGAACATTAACCTGATATAATAATTGTACTTGGTATCACATAGAACATTAACCTGATATAATAATTGTACTTGGTATCATATAGAACATTAACCTGATATAATAATTGTACTTGGTATCACATAGAACACTAACCTGATATAATAATTGTACTTGGTATCACATAGAACATTAACCTGATATAATAATTGTACTTGGTATCACATAGAACATTAACCTGATATAATAATCGTACTTGGTATCACATAGAACACTAACCTGATATAATAATCGTACTTGGTATCACATAGAACATTAACCTGATATAATAATCGTACTTGGTATCACATAGAACATTAACCTGATATATTAATCGTACTTGGTATCACATAGAACATTAACCTGATATAATAATTGTACTTGGTATCACATAGAACATTAACCTGATATAATAATTGTACTTGGTATCACATAGAACATTAACCTGATATAGTAATTGTACTTGGTATCACATAGAACATTAACCTGATATAATAATTGTACTTGGTATCACATAGAACATTAACCTGATATAGTAATCATACTCAGCATCACCCGGAGTGTAACATGCTTGTTCCATATATTTACTAGTCTATCCTATTTGTCTCCCCCCATTCACAGGTTTGAATAATTTTGCTGAAGGAGCATTGGCACTTTGCAGTCATCACAAGAATGGTATGAATTTAACAGGGGTAGGGGGCACTGGTCATGACTTCATTTTATTTGACTTAAATGTTCTGTTTAGAGAGAAAACATGAAGGTCTTCCCTGACCATTGAGGCTCATAAAGCTGGAGGTTACCCCAGTTTCTGTGAAAGCATGAAATCCGAGATAGGACGCTAGTCTGTTTTAATCAACATTTGATGCTGGTCCTCATTTGCCCCTAGTTGCAGTGTGAGGTGTGTGTGTTAAGTGTCTTTCCTGAGTAATATGCAACGCCGAGCATTGGCAGGATTCGAACATAAGATGTCATGATGCCATTGATTTTGGCTGGGTAACCACTAGGCCATCAATGCCATCTAGTTGTAGAACGGCTGTAGACCTTTTTACATGTCGGTTGTGGCAAAGCATTCAACTAGATTAAAGAAAACAATAAAGATGAAGGAATCTGCAAGAACACTAGCCTCCTTTTTTATATTGACACTCGTATTTATCCAGTGACAATCTCAAAATTTTCACATCAAACGTAAAGGCAGTGGATCAAACAACAGTACTTGTATATTGTGTGGAAACTGGAAACATGGTCAATGGATCAAACAACAGTACTTGTATATTGTGTGGAAACTGGAAACATGGTCAATGGATCAAACAACAGTACTTGTATATTGTGTGGAAACATGGTCAATGGATCAAACAACAGTCAATAGATCAAAAAATCTCCAACCATTCATAAACAAATGTGGGAATTCATTGGCTGGAAATATTTCAGAATGCAGAGTTGTGAAACAGGACAGGGGAGGAGGAAGCTATTGAAATAGAATTCACAAGAAGGAAATGGCGTAGGGTGTGGCTTACAGTAAGAAAGCCTCAGGCGAGCATTATGAGACAAGTTCTCCCTTGGAACCCACAGGGTATAGGAAAGACGGATCGACCTAGAGGCACATGCAGACAAGAGATTTAGTCGGAGAAGAAAAGTCACGGGTATTGTTGCAACAACTGGAAACAAATGCCTGAGATAGACAGCTGTGAAAGGTTACTGCCCATGACCTATAGCCCTACCCAAAGGGATGATAGATGATATAGAATTATATATATATATACATCCAGCCCATTCAGCTGTCACTTTGATGTCCTGTACTTTCGGTTTCATTTGAACTTAAGAGCTTTGGAGGCGTTGTGACAAAACCTTGGTTGTAGTGTTGGTTTTTGTAGTGTTGATTTGGTTGTAGTGCACGACAGTGCTGATTCAAAACCTTGGTTGGCCTATGCGTTTTATTTACGACATTGTACTCTCATGAAGGTATTTCACTTTGCACTCCGCACTCAACTCAGGCATGAATGAGCACCCAGCTGTAGGTAGTCAAAATCTTGTCAGTGTTAGTACAACACACCTCACAGGCTGCCATACTGTAATGCTCCCCAGGGAGTAGAGACAAATTTTGAATAAAATGGCCTGAGGAGGGGGTGGAGTATTACATGATTACAGTCGGTGAGCTTGCAAGAAATGTAATTTTGTCTTTCTTATCTTTAGATATATCATACTGCATTTACAGGGAATGAAAGACTGCATTTTTAACCATGCATTGTTGACACTTTTTCTTTTAGAGATGTGAATCTTTCAAATTTTCACTTATTACAGATTAATGCAAATTTGAACATCTTCGTCTGTCTTTATCATGGGTATATGTCAATTGACCTTTAAATGACTACCGTCACATCTACTGAAGCCTCAGATAGAGAGGGACTGGCTAAACCAGAGGCAAGGTGTCAGACTCTCAACCAAAAAAGGTTGTAGGTTTGTGCCCGACAGGTTGAAAATGCTTTTGAGTTTTTTCAAGTCAAAACCCACCCCTTTTGTCCAGATTGGTGGATTGACATCTAGTCCCATCGGTCACAACACTCTATTATGCTAAAGAATTCTTGGCTGTTTGCAGGCAAAATTAGAAAACCCTACCAAATCCTGAGATCACTTTAATTGTGGATGGGATGAAATCAAATCAAATCACTTCAAAGATAGGTGGATCGACACCTAGTTCCATTGGAGATGGAGACGGACGATAAAAGGAAATCACAACGCTCTGTGCATGTTAAAGATCCCTTGGCTGTTAACATGGCAGTCTGAGCAAAATTAGAAATCCTACCTAAACCCCAAGATCACCTTAGTTGTGGATGTGGGTAAATCAATTCAAACAGATCAAATCACATCAGGTCGGATCAGTTCAAATCAGATCAAATGAGATCAGTTCAAATCAGATATGATCAAATCAGATGGGATCAGTTCAAATCAGATTAAATCAAATCAAATCGGATCAGATTAAATCAAATCAGATCGATCAGATTAAATCAAATCAGATCGGATCAGATTAAATCAAATCAGATTGGATCAAATTAGAATCAAATCAGATCGGATCAGATTAATCAATCAAATCAAATGAAATGAAATTAGATCAAATTAGATCAAATCAAATCAGATCGGATCAGATGAAATCAATGAACATCATATCAAAATAAGATTAAATCAAATCAGATCCAATCAGATTAAATCAGATCAAATCAAATAAAATGATAAAATTAGATCTGATTGGATCAAATCAGATCAACATCAAAAGATTAATCAGATCAAATCAAATGAAATGAAATTAGATCAAATCAAATTAGATCGGTTCAGTTCAAGTGAAATCAGATGAACATCAAAATAGATCCAATCAGATTAAATCAGATCAACATCAAATTAAAATCAGATGAGATCTGATTAAAATCAAATCAGATGAGATCAACATCAAATCAGATGAGATCAACATCAAATCAAATGAGATCATGAAATCAAATCAGATGAGATCAGGATGAAATCAAATAAGATGAGATCTGGATGAAATAAAAAAGATGAGATCAGAATGAAATCAAATAAGATGAGATCAGGATCAAATCAAATCAGATGAGATCAGGATGAAATCAAGTAAGATCATTCCAAAATCAAATCAGATGAGATCAGGATGAAATGAAATCAGATGAGATCAGGATGAAATGAAATCAGATGAGATCAGGATGAAATCAAATAAGATGAGATCAGGATGAAATAAACTCAGATGAGATCAGCATTAAAACAAATCAAATGAGATCAGCATTAAATCAAATCAGATGAATGCATTAAATCAAATGAGATATCAAAATCAAATTTGAGATTCACTTTGAGTAGACTGGTCAGAACGATTCAAATAGGAAGTAAACGCTCAGTTTTCTGTCTTTCTTAATAAAAGAGTGCTTATGGTACCAGTATCGAATCTCAATGTGAACAATAGGAAAGAATGAACTGTATAGCAGATATCCGATATCGGGTGCCGGCTGACGATGCAGGAAATTAAGAGTTAAAGTTAAATGAAATATAACATGACTTTCGTCCCATTCTCCCCTCTGGTGTAGGGGTTATAAAACATGACAATACACAGAAATGAAAGTAAAGCTTTTCCTTTACAGGAAGTAACTAAAATTAATCAGGTCGTTTTCCTATCTGTGAATTTTAAAAAAGAAAACGGTAAAAAAAGCCTAAAGCTGAGGCAAGAAGGAGTCCTAAATGTTTGGTTGAAAGAGTGAAAAGTCCTACATATAAATGGGGCACAATCTGGTACGGAAAGAGTAACCGAGTTTTGCCTGTTCCCGTTTCTTTGTAGAGAGTGCCAAGTGGCAGTCATCCTTATCAGCTGAAAGCATTCTACACTTGCCTGCCTTTCAAGACAACGGAGATGAGGTTCGTACATTTAATCAATAGAATTTATTCATTTCTTTTTTTGGCTTTGTGAATAATAAAAGAAAAATCATATCTTCTTCTTCTTTGATCCATCTGCCAGTGGGTCAGATCAGAATGCGGATTGTCTCCATGAACTGCAAAGTCTTTTGCAGACTCTCCATAGGGCCGTAGAGCTTTTCTTCCAAAGGTGCCTCTCCCGGCCATATCACTGTTTTCTTCGATGTGTGGAGCGGACGCTGCCTGATGAATAATATGTTCAGTGTTTAGGTGGGGCGCTCTACACTCGCACACTTCTGATTCCCAAACTTTCAGATAGCAATACATATGTTCATGGAGACGGTTGTGCCTCCAGTCCTGAGTCTGAATAGTATGACCTGGGACTTTCTGTCAAGTTGGCGTATGGGATCTTTGGGGTTATAACTGCAATGATTTTCTCTCCTTTGATGATTGTCTTCTCTTCCTCGAAGGTCAATGTCAGAGACTCCTGGGGCATACTCTGAACCTTTTTGCGAGTTCATCTGCTCGCTCATTCCCATGAATCTGGCAGTGTCCAGGTATCCATTGTAATATGGTGCATTGTGTATGCCTGCATATCTCAGTTTTAAATGATTTAACATTATAATTATAACACATTTTAATTTTTTTATATTGAAGTAGCTGTCTTTCGGCATTTAACAAAAACTAGTGAAATGAAAGAAAGAAGAGCTAATCAATACTGCAAGTTTGCCTCCTAGTGTTTACTTGACAACATCCATGATTTCATTTCTGTACCTCATCAATCATCATAGTGACATTACTCAGTGCGGTTTTTATTTAAAATCCAGCGAGTTGCATTGTTATGGATGACTTGTAGACACTTGATGTTCTCTAATGATGCTCAAAAAAAGAAGGAAATTACAATAGTCGAGTTTTACAAATATTATTGATGTTACAAGTTTTTGACAAGAATCTTTTGTAAGATATAAGTATAAGTGAGTAATTTATTCTTTATTTATCGACCTTGAGAGTCCAAAAAGAGTGACTGACGAATTTGATGGTCGAATCTTGCCAGGTTGTTTCTACTACCAGTTGTTTTTCACCATTTAATTTTAACTTCTTCTCATCCATTCAGAGTCCAAAGTGCCACGATTTGGCACAAGGGTACACCTAAGTTTTTCACTTGACTGACATTTCGAATCTTGTTCTTTTTATGTTTTTTCACCATTTAATTTTAACTTCTTCTCATCCATTCATGTTTTTATGCCATTTACACAATTTTTCACACTTCTCAATTGTGTACGCTATTTGATTAGTGCCAGTGGTGGTGTCGTAGATTTGGCACAAAGGCCGTACATTAGTCATGACTTCTTATTATGTTACCTAGTGGTGCGGTGTACAGCACAACAGCACAGGGTCTAGCACAGAACCTTGTGGGACACCAAAAAGGACGCTTTGAGCACTTGACTTTGCTTTTCCTATGATTCAACTTGTTTCCTATCTATAAGAATACAACACATTTTGTATTTTGTATAGAGTGTAAACAATATAGGTCCCAATAACACAGAACCTTGAGGCACTCCAAACTACAGCTTTTGTTTATCAGAAAGCACATCAGTTTGTCTTACTTTTTAAATTTGATTTGTTGAGTAAGGTGCCAGCCATTTAAGAGCAGCGTCTGTGATTTCAAATGATTCTTTTACCATTCAAGTAGAATGGTATGATCAATTGTATCAAAAGCTGCTGAAAGGTCGGGCAGTGGACAGGTAAGCACCTGTACGGGAGTAGATGATCCTGCCCTCCACGAGTCTCCTGCTGCCTTGCAGGCAGGTCTTGGCTGACCAAAAGCTACGGGAGTTAACCCTGAAAGAAAACAACCTGCTGCCTTGCAGGCCAGTCTTGACTGACCAAAGGCTAAGGGAGTTAACCCTGACAGAAAAGAACAACCTGCTGCCTTGCAGGTTGGTCTTGAATGACTAAAGGCTAAAGGAGTTAACCCTGAAAGAAAATAACAAGGCCTGGTAGGGGCCTCAAGGTGGCAGCCCCACCATCTACTTAGGGTACAGTGGGCTAATCCCCTACTTATCCAAAACAATCTGACTCAAAGTAATATATACATGATATATCCGGCTTGAACTTTCGAAGACGACTCTGGAAAAGAACACGGACTGTGATTTTTGGAACATGGAATGTTAGGGCAATTAATGGAAAGGAGTTAGAATTAGCTAAAGAAATGTAAAAATTCCAACTAGACATTTTGGCTATTACCGAAACAAAGAAAAAAGGACAAGGAATAGAAAATGTAGGACCAAATCATACTTTAATCTTCTCAGGAGTAGATGTCAATGAAAGAGCTAGAGCAGGAGTAGGCCTCCTAATGCATAAAAGGCAAGAAACGCTACTAGAAAGTTGGAAATTTGTAAGCCCACGGCTATTAGAGGTAAATATTAAATCAAAAGAAGAGAAATTAAATTATTAATAGTTTATGGACCAAACGAAGATGCCACCAAAGAAGAAAAAGATATCTTCGAAAATAATTTACAAATAGCTACAGAGAATCTCAAACCCAAACAGGAATTAATGGTTTTAGGAGATTTAAATGCTAGAGTAGGAGGAGTAATAGGTAAAGAAGGAGAGACAACTTCTCCAAATGGAGAGAGACTAATAGATTTTTGCCTAAAGAATAACATGAAAATAGCCAACATATTTTTTCTCATAAAGATATCCACAAATATACAAGAGTAAATGAAAACAGGTGTGAAAAGTCAATGATAGACTACATAATAGTTAGCAGCTCCCTTTTTTTACAGTACAAAGGATGCTAAAATAAGCAGAGGAGCTGAAATATTTAGTGATCATCACCTAGTGATAGCCAAAATGAGATTATTAACTGAAGAAAACAAACAGAAAAGGAAAGAAAGAAAGCTACTAAACTCAAAATAGAGGAACTAACTAAACCAATAGTAAAACAAGTTTACCAATCCAGGATAAAAAGATCTATCAGTGAAAGGCAGATGGAAGGAAAGCACAATAGAAGAAAAGTGGCAAATATATAAAGAAACACTCCTGAGTTGTACTGAAGAGGTCTGTGGTAGGAAACAAAATAAAGGAGATGGGAAAAGAACGGCATGGTGGAATGAAAATGTCAAGACTAAGATCGAAGAAAAGAAAGATGTCTGCAAGAAATACTTGCAAACAAGAAGACCAGAGGATAGGATAGATTACATGGGTAAAAGAACTATCGCCAAAGAGGAAGTTAGGAAAGCAAAACAGGAACAGAGAGAAGAGTTTGGACACAGACTTCAAGAAAGCTATCAAGGAAATCAAAAGCTGTTTTGGGGAGCAATGAAGAGCATGAGAAAGACCAAAGCATGCCCAATACGACAAATTAAGAACGCCAAAGGAGAAATAATGAAAGAGACAGTGAAATCATGGAAACGTGGAGGAAGTATTTTCAACAATTACGTACTCCCTCTAGAACATACGAAACAAGGAGTACAGATCAATTATTAAGAGTAACAAGTAATCCAGATGAGACAGCTGAAGATGTAGATATATCAATGGAAGAACTTTAAACAGCTATAAGAAAAGTGAAATTAGGAAAAGCCCCAGGAACAGATCAAGTTTATTCAGAAATTATTAAAAAACCAAGGGAGAGAGGCAGACAAACTACTACATGCAATATGCCAACAAGCATGGAAGTCCAAACAGGTGCCAGACGACTGGAGAAAGGGAACGGTAGTACCAATACATAAGAAAGGATCAACTATGGAATGCTCAAACTATAGAGGGATATCACAACTTAGTGTACCAGGAAAAGTGTATGCCAGGATTCTGGAAATGAGACTAATTAAAAGAGAAGAGGATCAGATTGAAGAATACCAGAGTGGATTTAGACCAGGAAGAAGTGTACAAGATCACATGTTTACAATTAGACAAGTAATAGAAAAATTCCTGGAGAGAAACCTTGACTTGCACCTGTGTTTTATTGACTTAGAAAAGACAATTGACACTGAGGAGGGACGAACTATGGCATTCTTTAAAAGAACACAACGTAGAGCAAAATTTAATAGAAGCCATTAAAAGTTTTTACAATAAACCAACATGTGCAGTGAGAGCAGCTGGAAATGTATCTACAGAATTTGATATAGATATAGGAGTAAGACAGGGTTGCTTCCTAAGTCCTCTTTTGTTTATCACATTTATGGATTCAGTCGCAAAGGCATCCTCAAACATGAAGAAAATGAATGTTGGTATGTGGAAGCTCAAACCAGTAAATGTATCAATGCTTTCATTTGCTGATGATTTAGTTCTGTTTGGAAAATCAGAAAGGGACCTCCAGTCAGATATCAACATAATGAATTAAATAAAAGAGGAATGAGAGTAAATGCAAAGAAAACCAAAACAATGCTAGTAACTAGGGAAGTTAAAACACAAAATCTTAAATTAGGCAGGGAGAATCTAGAACAAGTTCAAAGCTACAGTTACTTAGGAGTAATGATTAACTCAGAGGGAAAACTAAGAAAAAATCAGCCAGAGAATCCAAAAGGCAAGTGCAATATATAACCATCTAGGAAAGGCATTTGTAGGTAAACAAGAATTGTCACCAAAAACCAAAATGGCAGTACACAACACAGTTTATTGTCCTACTTTCTTCTATGGCAGTGAAACATGGACCTTAGACAGTAGGGAATACAGTTGATTGCAGGCAGCCGAAATGAAATATCTAAGAAGAGTGGTATGGAAAACTAAAAGAGACAAAATCAGAAACACAACAATAAGAGATCAAACCAAAGCAGATAGCATAAAAACTAAGATAGAAGTGAATCAACTGAGATGGTTTGGGCATGTAAACAGAATGAATGACAATAGAATAGCTAAATCAGTATACAGTACTAAAACTCAAGGTAAAAGACCTAAAGGCAGACCTCAGAGAAAGTAGGAAGAAGATATAAAAGAGGCATTAGAGCAAAGAAATTTAACTTTTACGGAAGGAAACAAGAAATGTCAGGACAGGGCAGCCTGTAGAAAGATAATTTCGGGCATCTAAACCCATACACCGGAAAGTAGAATGGGAGCTGATAAAGAAAGAAAGTTGCTGAAAGGTCTAACAAAATTAAAATACATGCCTGTCTTTTATCAATCTGGACTAACAAATAATTTACAACATGCAAGATTGCTGTTTCCATACTATGCCCAGCTCTATATGCAGATTGAAACTTTTCTTTCAGGCTATTATATTCTAGATGTCTTAGAAGTTCTTTTAGACATGTATTCTCCAAAATCTTTGATAGAAAAAAACGTTTGATGGGAGTTCAGTTTCATCTAAATTAAATTTCTCTAAGGGGGGGGGGGGGGGGGATGTCACCTGGATTGGTGAGTTTTGGACCAAAAGGTTGATTTTCTGTTCTTTGCATATTTGGGTAGAACGATCGTTTATCTACAAGTTCATGGCAGAAAATTGTCCATATGACACATAAGATGAGATCAGGATGAAATGTGGGCTGTAAGAGACGTTGCTCGTCAGTATGTATATAAACACGCGCACAAGCATAGGATATAGAGGAAAGAAGAAAAAACTGGTCATTTTGACGGCTGTTTTCACAACCGTGCACATCTAGACCTAGATTTATAATCCTCTTTACATTAGTAACAATGCCAGAGACTGTCAAAAGAGTAAGGGGGCTGCTACAACAAGGGAAATCCATCTGAAGCATTTGTTTTGTGTTATTTTCTTTTGATTTTTTTACCTGCATTTTTCTCGAAATGTATTTTTTCACACTAAAATTCTATCTCCTCCGCCATTTACCGAACGATTTGTTTTATATTTGACACACAGGTTCCTCTTGTCAATGTTCATAGAATGACGTCATTTAAAAAAAAACAATATTGTTAACTTTTTTAGCTTTTTTTGTTTTGTTTGTAATAAAAATGCTGTTTTTGTACATTCACGATATTAAAAAAAAAGCTATCCAAAATATTAAAAGAAACCGACGTCACTCTTAGATATTGAGTGAAAAAGACGATCTGCACAGATTTTGAGTGATTTTATTCATAACTAAGGGAGGAGAAAGATTTTGAAAATTGGGGTGAAAATCCAAGGTGGTGGCCACTTCTATTGAATCCAAGGACGCTACAAACTTTTCAATGATATAGGGTGACTTTATTTTGACAGTTACTCATGAACATACTAAGAGCAAAAACTAATCAAAAGCAAAAAAATCCCCCCCCCCCATATATCTATCTTTTCTGATTGCTTCTTTGAAATCATCAGACACTGCTCGGAATGAAGTGAAAATTGATGATTTGAATAGGGGACCAATTGAATTATCTAAACAACATTTCACGAGATTAGTGGGGATGGAGTCTAATTCATATATTTTATTAAATGATTTCCTGTAGGTAGAAGAGGATGAGCTGGATGAGGATCCCACAATCCCACTTGAAAGGGAGACAACCCAACAGATTGCCGGGCCGTCTGCAACAAGTTACGGTAATCCTGACATTTAGTTTTTATTTCGATTGATACAGTGTGTATTCTCCGTGCAAAGCATTTTTACATTTTGGCACACATTTTTACATTTTGGCACACATTGTTACATTTTGGCACACATTTTTACATTTTGGCACACATTGTTACATTTTGGCACACATTTTTACATTTTGGTATGCATGTGGTACTTAGAACATAACCATCCCCAACTTGTGACAAAATTGTTTTTAGAAATTCTGAATCTTTTTTTAATAAATTAAAATTAAATAATTTCCAAAACGCATTCCGGTCAGCTATACTCTGACAAAATGCATATTTTCTATCATGCTCAGACAAAGCCCATTCAATCGTCGCTTTCTGGAAGGGGATTCTCAGCTATGCTTCAATAAAACATTTAATTTCCAATTTCCAATTCCTCAATCTATTTATGTATGTATGTATAGTTTGTATTTTCAAAAATTCATAATAATAAAAAATCTATCTGAAATATTAAAAAAAAACAACATCACTCTTTATACATTGAATGGAAAAGACTATCTACTTTTTTTATTTCTCAACGCGTCTTCATGAAATTTGGTATAAATGATGAGTGGGGAAAACAAAGGAAGCTTTTTTATTGATATGTAATATAGTTTCGGAGAAATTGAATTTTTTTGTACAATATTTTTGTATATTTTTGGTTGTTCTCATAAGCTATTTTCGAAACCTCTATAAGAACAAAACTTACTAATAAAACAAAAATCCGGTTTGATCAAATTTAGATATTGTATCAAATAAGGTGTGTGCCAAGTTTGAAAGAAATTTGTTGAAAAATGAAAAAGCCTTTCAATATTGAACTTGGTAAAATTTGGGGGCAAAATCAAAGATGCCCGCCATTTCCATGGCAACCGGAAGCGTCAGAAAAACCAATGACATATTTCAACTCAGTACACCATGCCCATTACAGCTATGCATAAGTTAAATTGATATTCACGCCAGGGGCCCCTCCCCCTCCCTCTTAATACACCCTGAAATCACAGTGTATGGTGGCCGGTTTAAGTTTCAATCAACCTATCAAACCTACAGGTCTTTCTGATGAGAAATTGGGAATTTTGGGAAGTAAATTGGGAGATTTCTTTTCATTGCTTTTTTTTTCTTAGGAAAGAGCTGTTACAGGTAACTTAAACTTTTGTTACCTTTTTCAGATGATATGATGGAATGTGCTGTTAAAGGATCGTCCAATCAGATTCAAATTCAGTCCAAAGATTTACGACATCACCCACTTCAAGGAAGGGAGAGTACCGTGAGTGAAAAACGGCTATGGAACCAAGTGACCTTGAATGAAAGCAACTCACCGACCATGAGAAAACCAAGTTCTCATCACTTTCCGGTTCCAACCACAGACGTGAACAAAACAGCGCATGCATGGGAAGGTGAAGGTCACAGAACATATCAGCCTAGGGCATCAAGTCACAGAAATGTGTCCTTTAAATCCCAGCCTCGTGACATGAACATGGCAGAGTCTCGTCCAGCGGCTAAAGAAGGGCACGATGAGGCAAATGCCTTTGTAGAGGTCAATTCAAATGTAAGCATGGGTACAAGTAAAGTAAAGCCTATACTCAGAGTTGAGCGAAGGGTAACCGGGATTAGACTCCTGATTTTTCTAGGCATCTGGCTTAATGTGGCGGTTTATCATTGCTTTCCAAATATATTTTACTTTCACCAAGTCTAAATAGATCTAGCTAAATACTTTTCTGCGTTGGCTCAACAAGATGGCCAGAAAATTTGCCTAGACTGGGAAACACCCTCTGGCCCCCTGTGTGGTAGTCAGCACGTTCTCATGCATGTAAATGTTCAATCTAAAGACTAATCCCATGTCATTTTTTTGATGACTTTTAATATGGCTACCTTCACTATCATTTGGCCATGCATTTCATTTCCAGAAATATGGCTACCTTCACTATCATTTGGCCATGCATTTCATTTCCAGAAATATGGCTACCTTTCACTATCATTTGGCCATGCATTTCATTTCCAGAAATATGGCTACCTTCACTATCATTTGGCCATGCATTTCATTTCCAGAAATATGGCTACCTCACTATCATTTGGCCATGCATTTCATTTCCAGAAATATGGCTACCTTCACTATCATTTGGCCATGCATTTCATTTCCAGAAATATGGCTACCTTCACTATCATTTGGCCATGCATTTCATTTCCAGAAATATGGCTACCTTCACTATCATTTGGCCATGCATTTCATTTCCAGAAATATGGCTACCTTCACTATCATTTGGCCATGCATTTCATTTCCAGAAATATGGCTACCTTCACTATCATTTGGCCATGCATTTCATTTCCAGAAATATGGCTACCTTCACTATCATTTGGCCATGCATTTCATTTCCAGAAATATGGCTACCTTCACTATCATTTGGCCATGCATTTCATTTCCAGAAATATGGCTACCTTCACTATCATTTGGCCATGCATTTCATTTCCAGAAATATGGCTACCTTCACTATCATTTGGCCATGCATTTCATTTCCAGAAATATGGCTACCTTCACTATCATTTGGCCATGCATTTCATTTCCAGAAATATGGCTACCTTCACTATCATTTGGCCATGCATTTCATTTCCAGAAATATGGCTACCTTCACTATCATTTGGCCATGCATTTCATTTCCAGAAATATGGCTACCTTCACTATCATTTGGCCATGCATTTCATTTCCAGAAATATGGCTACCTTCACTATCATTTGGCCATGCATTTCATTTCCAGAAATATGGCTACCTTCACTATCATTTGGCCATGCATTTCATTTCCAGAAATATGGCTACCTTCACTATCATTTGGCCATGCATTTCATTTCCAGAAATATGGCTACCTTCCTTCATTTGGCCTATCATTTGGCCATATCATTTCATTTCATTTCCAGAAATATGGCTACCTTCACTATCATTTGGCCATGCATTTCATTTCCAGAAATATGGCTACCTTCACTATCATTTGGCCATGCATTTCATTTCCAGAAATATGGCTACCTTCACTATCATTTGGCCATGCATTTCATTTCCAGAAATATGGCTACCTTCACTATCATTTGGCCATGCATTTCATTTCCAGAAATATGGCTACCTTCACTATCATTTGGCCATGCATTTCATTTCCAGAAATATGGCTACCTTCACTATCATTTGGCCATGCATTTCATTTCCAGAAATATGGCTACCTTCACTATCATTTGGCCATGCATTTCATTTCCAGAAATATGGCTACCTTCACTATCATTTGGCCATGCATTTCATTTCCAGAAATATGGCTACCTTCACTATCATTTGGCCATGCATTTTCAGAAATATGGCTACCTTCACTATCATTTGGCCAATTTCATTTCCAGAAATGGCTACCTTCACTATCATTTGGCCATGCATTTCATTTCCAGAAATATGGCTACCTTCACTATCATTTGGCCATGCATTTCATTTCCAGAAATATGGCTACCTTCACTATCATTTGGCCATGCATTTCATTTCCAGAAATATGGCTACCTTCACTATCATTTGGCCATGCATTTCATTTCCAGAAATATGGCTACCTTCACTATCATTTGGCCATGCATTTCATTTCCAGAAATATGGCTACCTTCACTATCATTTGGCCATGCATTTCATTTCCAGAAATATGGCGGACCCTTTGCTCATTTTGGTCAGAAACGCAAAGTTCAAATCAGTTGGAATGACTGTCAGGTAAGTCATTGGTGTGTAGGGCAGGGCTGGCAGCATGCTGGAATTACCTAAAATCTCCTGAGAAAACACTATCTCCTAGAAAAGAAGTCTCTCCTAAAATCTCTTTTAAATAATATTGTCTAAAATCTCCTAAAAACAAAAAGTTTCTACAAAAATCAAAGTCTTTCCTAAGATTTCCTTTTAAAAATATTTCCTGAAGTGTTCAAGAAAATTTCTGCCAAGTCTCCAAGAAAAAAGCTCTCCTAAAATCTCCAGCAACAAAAAATCCCTCTTTAATTCTCCCAGGAAAAATAGGCTCTCTTTAATGGGGTGGGGAGGGGGGGATTGTGGAATCTGTCAATTAGAAGAGGCACCACTGGGAAAGAAAAGATTTTTATGTTTTGGTAGAAACGTTGTTGATGAACGTGTTTTCTTTGTCTAGAGAGGCAACAAACCATGGCAGACCAGAGATGACAACGTAGAGAGAGCCGAGGAAGAAGGAGATACGAACCGACCCACCCCTTTCAAAACAGCCAAGCAACAGTTTGTAAGTGACTTACTCCATGCTAAACTCATTAAGGCCTTGCCTGGCCGGAAACGGTTGCAGGTTAAACAGCCTGGGTGCGGCTAGATATTGAAGCGAATAACGTGTGTGTAAGTTACAGCCAAGTTTTGTTCAAAACTAAAAAAGCCTACTTGAATTGAAGTTGTAAATATTTAAGCAATGAAAATCCAAGGTGACACGTTCCCATGGCAACCATAGAATAAAAACAAATTTTTTATGATTATTTCAGTTACTTTAGACATGCCGAATACAATGGTAGTAGTTAAAATTGTCTATATCAAATAATTAAAAAAGACATGTTCATATGGAACCCACAGGGCCACGGTGAGAGGGGAACATCGATGAGTACATGGTGGACAAAACTGTGTGGTACGGTGAGGACTTGGAGAGAAGTGTATGATATGGTGAGGACTTGGAAGAGAAGTGTATGGTTTGGTGAGGACTTGGAGAGAAGTGTGTGGTGATACTGAGGACTTGCAGAGAAGTGTATGATAAGGTGAGGACTTGAGAGAAGAGAACTGTATGATATGGTGAGGATTTGGAGAGAACTGTATGATATGGTGAGGACTTGGAGAGAACTGTATGATACGGTGAGGATTTGGAGAGAAGTGTATGATATGGTGAGGACTTGGAGAGAAGTGTATGATATGGTGAGGATTTGGAGAGAAGTGTATGATATGGTGAGGATTTGGAGAGAAGTGTATGATATGGTGAGGTGAGGATTTGGAGGAGAGAGTGTATGATATGGTGAGGATTTGGAGAGATGAGATAGTGTGAGAGAATGATATATGGTGAGGATTTGGAGAGAAGTGTATGATATGGTGAGGATTTGGAGAGAAGTGTATGATATGGTGAGGATTTGGAGAGAAGTGTATGATATGGTGAGGATTTGGAGAGAAGTGTATGATATGGTGAGGATTTGGAGAGAAGTATATGATATGGTGAGGATTTGGAGAGAAGAAATGTGAGGATTTGATATGGTGAGGATTTGGAGAGAAGTGTATGATATGGTGAGGATTTGAGAGAAGTGATATGATATGGTGAGGATTTGGAGAGAAGTATATGATATGATGAGGATGGTGAGGATTTGGAGAGAAGTGTATGATATGGTGAGGATTTGGAGAGAAGTGTATGATATGGTGAGGACTCTGAGAGAACTGTGATATGGTGAGGACTTGGAGGGAGGTGGAAAACACAGCACAAGACGGGAATCACTTGAGAGCTCTTGCTGGTGGCCTGTGCCCCAGGACAGGTAACAGAGCATGATGATGATTGTAAAAAGTGAAGTTGGCTTCTTCCAAAGAAGTTACGGCCCATGGAGCTGAAACTTATCACAGTACTTTCCATAGCCATAGTGATAAAACACTGCCTCCAGGACGGGAGGCTAAACTGTCACAAGCTCTACTTTTCAGCAGCTGCTGGTCCTCATTTTCAGGTGGTTGTAGTGGTGAAAAGTGCTGTGCCATGGTTATATTCTTTGTAACTTTAAGAAAAATATTGACTCCATGTTTTTACACATACTCGGTTTAACCTGACCGGTCCGAGTGCGACCTGACCGTCACGAGGGCCTTCTGTTCTTGTCACTGAGCGCACTGCGTAAGTCACTACGTCACTTACTTTGGTTGTCTTCTATTACATCAGGAGTGGGACATACATGTTGGGAGCACCTCCTTTCCTTTATGTCAAGCACAATGTGTAGGTTACGGGAGGGTACTACGTCACTTATTTTGGTTGTATTCTATGTTTAGATTGACCAATCAGCGCAAGATGCTGACATGTGCTAAATATGCTCAGGAGCTCAGGTGTAGTAAGGTAAAGTAAGGCTTAGGGGGGTTAGGTTTCAAGTTGAAATGGTTAAACAAGACTCACTGGATGCAGTAAGGACAGAAATGTCTCAGAAGTGGTGAACAAATCCTCTACTCTGGAAAGCAAGGAGGAAGGAAAAGGCCACGAGTAACATGGGGACGAAATGGTGAAAAGGATCTTGAAAGTTGCCACTTGTCTTGGAAGGAGCTCAACAAGTTGGCAAAAGACAAGGGAAGATGAAGAATGTTTGTTGGTAGTCTTTTTGTTGCAAGGGTGGACAGGCAACAATGATAATGATGACCTTGTATTGCAATAACAGCGATAGCAATAAAAATCAATGTCCGAAACCTGTGAAGTTTGCCTCTCTCATTTCAGACACAATTTCATTTGTACGAAAGTTAAGAGGGGGCGATTTTTAAAAACAGTTTTATGCTTTATATATGAGTTGAACATGCCGGAATTAGAGGAAACGAACTGCGAAAGTTATTTTTTAAAATTTAGTTACCGTGATTGACAATATAACCATCAACACAATGCTCCCCTGATTGATCAACCCTGAACATGATTGTTTTCAGAAAAACTAGGTCAATTTTGGCAATTTTCAAAAACTAAGAAGTCCGACAGTGTTCAATTTAGAGGTTTTGTAATTTTGGACACAAAAACTTCAAACTTATATCCTGTATCTCTCGATCGGGTTTTTTTTATCTTGTATTTTTTTCTTTTTTTTAAAATTTTCAAAACTTGAGGCTTGAAGTTGAAAGAAAGAAACTAATTTCTCTCAAATTTCCAACAAAAGATGAATTTCTCATAAAGTAAAAAATGTATTAAAAAATCCCCATGTTTATATCTTAGTAATGGTATAAAGCAGCTGTATGCCATATCTGAAAGCAAATCCGTTGAAAATTGTAAATCTACTTAGCAAAGAACAGTAAAAAAAAGAGTCAATTTTGAGAAATTCGTATGTAAAACTTTTCTTCCATTATTTGAATGTTTTTTCACATAAAAAAATAGAAATGAGTACGATGATATGTTAAAACGTCATAAAACCTTGAGAGTCTCTCAACTACTTCTTATCAAGCCAGTTTCAACTGCCCCATCTCCCTTGTACTCATTTCGGACAGCACCTTTCAATAACAGGTGCACGGAAAATGTCACATATTTTCCTGATTATCAAAGGCACTATGAATAAACTACTGGCTTTTTATAGTTCAACAGATATGTTGAAAGTTAGATCAGTATGGTATCTAAAGAAATCGTATAAATTCAAAGAATCGATACTGGGCTTTTTTATTGTATTAATGTGAAGGGAATCAACAGCTGCGTCCAATAATGCAATAAACTAGATTTGTCCGATTGTGATTGTGGGCAACAATTGCCTTCTCTGACAGATTATTTTCTTTTCTTTCTATTATTAACCCTTTTCAAGTGGGTCCCGTGTATTTGCATGCCGCTGGTCGCTCTAAGTATACCTACACTACTGACGGGTCCCGTATAATTGCATCATTCCTGGCCTTCCAACAAGACAAAACGTTAGTGGCGGGTCTCAGATAGCTGCACTGCAGTGCACTCAAAGACGGGTTTTGGGAATGCCTCTATTCTGACCAATTACGCTGATTAACCCACGCCACGCCAAACAGAGTCTATTATTCTAAAGGAGTAAAAGTGATAGTTCATTTCCGAGGCTAACACACACTCGATATATTTCTTATAAAGAGATACAACAACAGACAGAAGATCTACCTCAAATGCAGGCTGTGGACTCTCTGTAAAGTGGACAAAACCAAAAACTCTTGTCTTCGTATGACTGACGCAACTTTTGGACAGATGTCAATTACTTTAGTAAGAAGCTCCACCCACAAGCAAGAAATAGGGATTGATATAAATAAAAGATATCAGTGGCCAATCACATTGCACACCTATGGTTAGCCTGAATGAAGGGCGTGACCTTCAGTCAATAGAAAGAAACCATGTTCAGTGTTAACCAATCAGGGGAGCATTATGTTGATGGTTATATTGTCAAATGTTACATACGTCAAACTCCATCTCCACCTCTTTTTCACATAAGAATGAAGAGATAAGAGTGTTGAAGGTATGAGGGAAAATTGAAGCTTTCATCTGAGTTCAGCGACCAGCAACAAAGGAACTTTAATCTCTCAAACAGGTACATTTCACATGATCATGATGACATGTGGTATCTGGACAAGAGGAAGGGCGGCTATTTAAAGTGTTTAGACATTAGAAACTACAAGAGTCTATCTTCCTACTGTATAGAAAGGACTAAGGAGGGAGGTTTACATCCAGAAGTGGGGGGGAAGATGTGAAAAACCACTGGATTGTGTAAGGGGGTGGGGGCTGTTTGGGAGGAGGTAGATTTCTATTGAACTGTAGGAAAAGAACAGCCAAGAATACAAAACGATGGTCACACATGTCATTGTAAATGAGATAAAAGGGTGATGATACTAGTTATAGTGTAGGGAGGGAATTTTCAAAAGCATGGGAAGTATGTAGCTGAGGAGAGGTGTTGGGCCTGGGATAGAGCGCGTTGTCGCAGCTGGGGCGATACACACCTGTGAAAGCAATAAACCGGGGGGCCTGTTTCTTTCATCATGGGAATGTGTTACCTACATTGGACTCCATCATTGGATTAGCGAAAGGCAGTTGGACATTTCCTCTAGTGTTAGTATTATAGTTCTATCATTCTATCATTCTCTCTCTCTCTCTCTCTCTCTCTCTCTCTCTCTCTCTCTCTCTCTCTCTCTCTCTCTCTCTCTCTCTCTCTCTCTCTCTCTCTCTCTCTCTCTCTCTCTCTCTCTCTCTCTCTCTCTCTCTCTCTCTCTCTCTCTCTCTCTCTCTCTCTCTCTCTCTCTCTCTCTCTGTCTCTCTCTCTCTTTATCTTCCTCTCTTCTCTTTATGTCTCCTGTTTGGTTCCTTTTCCTCTCTCTCTCTCTCCTTTCTATCTCCTCCCTCTCTCTCCATCTCTCTTATGGCAGTTGTATTTCTTTGTTTTCTTCTCGTTCTCTTTATGTCTTCTTTCTTATGGCAGTTTCGTTTTTTCTTTTTTTGTTTATTGTTGTTATGAGGCTTGCTTTGTTGATGGACATTGCTCGATGGGTCGTTGCACCAATGGCTCTATTAGTATTTGTTTTGTCCAGTATTGTTTAGTGTTTATTTGTTTCTATGTCTCCTTGTTGCTTATTAAGGTTGGGCACACTGAAGATTTCTCGGTTCTGACCCGTTTTCTATCTTTTAGTATTATACTTATACCTTTCATATTCCTCTTCATTAGTAATGGGCCAACTGCAGTATTATTCCTTTTCATGTTTAATAAAAGTAGGCTGTAATAGATGTTATTGTTAGTAAACAATGCAATATAAACACGATGGCAATAACAATAACAAAATGAATTGCTGGGTATGTCACCTCACTGAACGGTGATCAAAAACCAATCACAATGATCACAGGTACGTCGTGGTCAAGCGTGGCAGCCTTGTCAGCGGGACGAGAAACCTATCGGTGCCACGTGCGGAAGCCTGGTACACAGATTATTGACCCACATTGAGGTCAGCCAGCAGGTTAGCCTTACAAGGGTTAAGATAATGCACCAACAAAAGAAGTTTGGAAACTGGGCTCACATTAGTGACATATCTATTTTTTTCTTTCTTTCTATCAAGGTAATGCACCAACAAAAGAAGTTTGGAAATACGGCTGACAGATTTTATATTTTTTCTTTCTTTCTATCAAGGTAATGCACCAACAAAAGAAGTTTGGAAATACGGCTGACAGATCTTATATTTTTTCTTTCTTTCTATCAAGGTAATGCACCAACAAAAGAAGTTTGGAAACTGGGCTGACAGATCTTATAGTTTTTTTCTTTCTATTATTAAGATAATGCACCAACAAAAGAAGTTTGGAAACTGGGCTGACAGATCTTATATTTTTTCTTTCTATTATTAAGATAATGCACCAACAAAAGAAGTTTGGAAATACGGCTGACAGATCTTATATTTTTTCTTTCTTTCTATCAAGGTAATGCACCAACAAAAGAAGTTTGGAAACTGGGCTGACAGATCTTATATTTTTTCTTTCTATTATTAAGATATTGCACCAACAAAAGATGTTTCGAGACTCTGCTGTCACGTCTATTTTTTTCTTTCTATTTTAAAATAATGCACCAACAAAAGAAGTTTGGAAACTGGGCTGACAGATCTATTTTCTTCTTTCTATGATAAAGATAATCAACCAACAAAAGAAGTTTGAAAACTTGGCTGACAGATCTATTTTTCTTCTTTCTATGATAAAGATAATCAACCAACAAAAGAAGTTTGAAAACTCAGCTGACAGATCTCAAGTGTCCGGCTGCAACTACTGGTTCTGTCAAAAAATCTTTGGGCACGAAAAAAAAAGGTGGCAAGATGAGAGAAAATAAAATTTGACGTTCGTTCGTATCGTGTATCAGAAAGTTTGGCAGTTGGTAACGAAACTAGATCTAAAAGCAATCTCTCAATCAACATTTTTGAGCGAATAAAGAAATGGAAGACACATTGTTAATTTTTTTAAGGTTCATATTTGTATATAACTCCAGAGAGTGAGAGAGAAACAGAGACAGAGATTTCAGAGAGGCAGAGATTGAGAGATAGAGACAGAGAGAACATTCATGGAATGAATTAATTATTGATACCAATGCCACCAAAATAATACAGGAGTTGTAACTAATGTAACAAAGAGCTCTTATTTTGTTTTTGTTTTTTATTATATGAAAGATACAAGAGATGTGATTTATTCTTAATTTCACAGAGCAAATTAACAATTACATAAATGATACTTTTGAAAATGTAATTTACTTCCTTCAAATCTATTGTGATAAAGATTTTGATTTGATTTAATTTACCTACATCCACAACTAAAGTAATCTCAGGGGTTTTGCTAGCATTTTTATTTTGCCTGGACTGCCTTGTAAATAGCCAAAGGATCTTTAACTTGCACAGAGTGATGTAGTGTTGTGATCTGCACACATGGCCTATTTCTTATGGTCTGTCTTTGATGGGAATAGATGTCCAAGTCACCTACCTGGACACACATGGCCTATTTCTTATGGTCTGTCTTTGATGGGAATAGATGTCAAGTCACCTACCTGGACACACATGGCCTATTTCTTATGGTCTGTCTTTGATGGGAATAGGTGTCAAGTCACCTACCTGGACACACATGGCCTATTTCTTATGGTCTGTCTTTGATGGGAATAGGTGTCAAGTCACCTACCTGTACACATGGCCTATTTCTTATGGTCTGTCTTTGATGGGAATAGATGTCAAGTCACCTACCTGGACACACATGGCCTATTTCTTATGGTCTGTCTTTGATGGGAATAGATGTCAAGTCACCTATCTGTACACACATGGCCTATTTCTTATGGTCTTCTTTGATGGGAATATGGTACTTTGATGGGAATAGGTGTCAAGTCACCTATCTGGACTCACATGGCCTATTTCTTATGGTCTGTCTTTGATGGGAATAGATGTCAAGTCACCTACCTGTACACACATGGCCTATTTCTTATGGTCTGTCTTTGATGGGAATAGGTGTCAAGTCACCTACCTGTATACACATGGCCTATTTCTTATGGTCTGTCTTTGATGGGAATAGGTGTCAAGTCACCTACCTGGACACACATGGCCTATTTCTTATGGTCTGTCTTTGATGGGAATAGGTGTCAAGTCACCTACCTGGACCAGGGAAGCAAATTTTACTCTAAAAAACTTGAGAAAATTTTTCAATCGTTGGTCGGGCTTGAACCCCCCAACCTTTCGGACACCTTGCCTCTGGACTGCTAAGTCCCCCTTGTGATAAAGAAAAGAAGACATTTTTTATACTACTATTGAAATAGTTTCCCATACTAACAACAGTTTTGTTTCATTACGAATTCTCTCTATGATATTGCTGATACTTAGTAATGTTAAAAATGTTTTGTACATAAGCAATGATTTTCTTTGTAGCAGTAGCAGTGACGGAAAAGAAATTTACGCAACAGGCAGTCTGATAGATCGGTAATGATTGTATCTAGCACTGACGGAAATGAAATTAATCTACCAGACATTTTGCACAGATTTATTGTCGTTGACATCTCCAAAACTAATGTTTCGTTACATTTTGTGTTTTCTTCTCTAATTTTCAGAAGAGGACCAGCCAGCAAGTTTGTGCCCCCCGGTTTTAACCAGAGACTCTGATGAGTAAGACTGTCATAGAAATGTCGCCTCTTGGTGTTCATATTGTTTTTCTCTGTTGGTTTCTTCTATGAACTTGCCTTCCAACATGACGTGGACATTGGAGAATTTTCTTACTACTACTAGAAAACTGCTGAGAGAGAGGGGGGGGGGGGGGGGGGGGAGGAGATGAACAGGAAACCCAGAAAGCGGCAGAGTCAGAAAGACAATGGCAGGAAAAAGAGAGAGGCGGTGAGGGGGGCGGGGAGAGGAGATGGACAGAAACAGAGAGGGTCAGAGGAATCAGAAAGACAATGGGAGAGAGGGAGCGAAAGAGGGGGTGCAAGGGAGAGGAGATGGACACAGAGAGCGTCAAAGCTAGAAAGACAATGGGAGGAGATAGACAGACAGACAGACAGACAAAGAGAGAGCAAAAGAAACAAAAAATGACAGGGTGGAGAAAGAGAGAAAGAAAGATTTTATATACAGAGAGAGAGAGTCCGAGAGAGATACAGTCAGATAGATGAAAAGAGAAGGAGAAAGAGACAGAGAAAAACCCCTGAAAACTTAGTTCTTTCCATTTTCAGAAAAGAACAATGAAAATGATAATGGCATGAAAATTCATACCAATGTAGTTGTCTTTGTTTTGTTTTTTATCTCAAAGACTCTACTATACAAACGGCTTCTTTGTTTTGTTTTTTTTATCTCAAAGACTCTACTATACAAACGGCTTCTTTGTTTTTGTTTTTTATCTCAAAGACTCTACTATACAAACGGCTTCTTTGTTTTGTTTTTTTTTTATCTCAAAGACTCTACTATACAAACGCTTCTTTGTTTTGTTTTTTATCTCAAAGACTCTACTATACAAACGGCTTCTTTTGGTTTTTTGTTTTTTATCTCAAAGACTCTACTATACAAACGGCTTCTTTGTTTTGTTTTTTTTATCTCAAAGACTCTACTATACAAACGGCTTCTTTTGGTTTTTTTGTTTTTTTCAAGATTACTATACAAACGACTTCTTTGTTTTGTTTGTTTTTTATCTCAGACTCTACTATAGAAACGGCTTTTTTTTTTTTTTTTTTTTTTTTTTTATCTCAAAGACTACTATTTTTGGGTTTTTTTTATCTCAAAGACTCTCAAAGACTCTACTATACAAATGGCTTTTGTTTTTTTTTTTATCTTAAAGAGTCTTTTTATTTTTGTTTGTTTTTTAACTTAAATAGTCTACTATACAAATGGCTTCTTTGTTTTGGTTTTGATTTGTTTGAGTCTACTATACAAACGGCTTCTTCGTTTCGTTATTTAAAGAGCCTACTATACAAACAACTTTTTTGTTTTTGTTTGATTTCTTATCTTAAAGAGTCTACTATACAAAAGATATCTTTGTTTTGTTTGATTTTGATATCTTAAAGAGCCTACTACACAAATGGCTTCTTTATTTTTGTTTGTTTTGTCATCTTAAGAGCCTACTATAGAAATGACTTCTTTGTTTTGTTTGTGTTTTCATCTTAAAGAGCCTACTATAGAAACAGTTTCTTTGTTCTTGTTTGTGTTTTCATCTTAAAGAGCCTACTATAGAAACAGTTTCTTTGTTCTTGTTTGTTTTTATCTTAAAGAGCCTACTATAGAAACAGTTTTTTTTGTTCTTGTTTGTGTTTTCATCTTAAAGAGCCTACTATAGAAACAGTTTCTTTGTTCTTGTTTGTGTTTTCATCTTAAAGAGCCTACTATAGAAACAGTTTCTTTGTTCTTGTTTGTGTTTTCATCTTAAAGAGCCTACTATAGAAACAGTTTCTTTGTTCTTGTTTGTGTTTTCATCTTAAAAGAGCCTACTATAGAAACAGTTTCTTTGTTCTTGTTTGTGTTTTCATCTTAAAGAGCCTACTATAGAAACAGTTTTTTTTTGTTCTTGTTTGTGTTTTCATCTTAAAGAGCCTACTATAGAAACAGTTTCTTTGTTCTTGTTTCCTTTTAATCTTAACAAGCCTACTAAAGAAATAGCTTCTTAGTTTCATTCATGCACAGCATTGTCTGTAACCTTTTACAGGAGTGAAAGTCCCCAGGCAGCCAGAAGGCAGAAGACGGGACATGACGGCCCAGAGGAGCCCATAGATGAACGCCTGAAAGGAATCGACCCGAAAATGATTGAACTCATCAACAATGAGGTCAGCATTCTTACAAGCCTTTACTTGCTTTAAAAAAACAAAACCCAAAATGAAGGGTAGACGAATAGTCCGTATCCCCACATAAGTTCATGGACTACATCATTTCCCTAATTCAGTCCCAAAAGCATTGCAATGGGGCTTCCTGTTCATACAACTACAACTATCCAACCATAGAACCGTCGACCATCCAACCATAAAACTATCCAACCATCCAAACAGAACCATCCAACAGTAAAACCACCCAACCATAGAATCATCCAACCATAGAACCATAGAAACTATCCATCCAACCATAGAACCATCCAACCATAGAACCATCCAACTATAGAACCATCCAACATCCAACTATAGAACCATCCAACATCCAACTATAGAACCATCCAACCATAGAACCATCCAACCATCCAACTATAGAACCATCCAACTATAGAACCATCCAACTATAAAACCATCCAACCATCCAACTATAGAACCATCCAACTATAGAACCATCCAACCATCCAACTATAGAACCATCCAACATCCAACTATAGAACCATCCAACCATCCAACTATAGAACCATCCAACTATAAAACCATCCAACTATAGAACCATCCAACATCCAACTATAGAACCATCCAACCATCCAACTATAGAACCATCCAACATCCAACTATAGAACCATCCAACTATAGAACCATCCAACTATAGAACCATCCAACTAAAGAACCATCCAACTATAGAACCATCCAACTATAGAACCATCCAACTATAGAACCATCCAACTATAGAACCATCCAACTATAGAACCATCCAACATCCAACTATAGAACCATCCAACTATAGAACCATCCAACATCCAACTATAGAACCATCCAACCAACTATAGAACCATCCAACTATAGAACCATCCAACATCCAACTATCCAACCATCCAACTATAGAACCATCCAACTATAGAACCATCCAACTATAGAACCATCCAACATCCAACTTTCGAACCATCCAACTATAGAACCATCCAACCATAGAACCATCCAACTATAGAACCATCCAACATTCAACTATAGAACCATCCAACTATAGAACCATCCAACTATAGAACCTTCCAACCATAGAACCATCCAACTATAGAACCATGCAACATCCAACTATAGACTAACACACATTTTTCCGTCTTCTACGCAGGTGCAAATGGGCACAAGCACTAACTTGGGATCAAAACGTGTGTCAGACTAGAGTCCTGGCCATGAGGTGATTATTATCACCTATTCCGTGTCACGCTATTGAAACCGAGATAAGCTCCGCCTCTATGGGCCATAACGACCTTGAAGGAACTTTACTCAATTTACTTACTATAAACTTTAAAAATGCTTACACATTATTATAATGATACAGCCAAAGAGGCTGGTTCGCCTTAGAGACCGCTTTTTGACGTGTAACAGATTTTACTCTCTTTGCTTTGATTATCATACATGAGAGGCAACTGCAGAAAACTTAATTTAACACAACATGCTGAGTATCCATTTATTTGACTGACAACTGGAGAAAACTTAATTTAACACAACATGCTGAGTATCCACTTATTTGCCTTGTTCTTTTATAGCTTTTCAACATAACAAATATTTAAAAATATATCTCTGAGCCTTTTTTGAAAATGGCTTTCAGATCATGGATCATGGCGCAGACATTACCTGGGGAGACGTGGCCGGATTGGAGTTTGCCAAGAAGACCATTAAAGAGATTGTGGTGTGGCCCATGCTTCGACCGTGAGTTTGGTCTGACCAGCAAGTTGATTAGTTTATGTCAGTGTCATAGTGTTAGAATACAGCTCTACATCACTTCTCTCTTGAGCTATCTATGTGTGTGCAAGTTAAGGCATCAGCCTTCTGCTTTCACAAGGGACAAAGTTTGCTGGCTAAAACCCCCACCCCCGGCCCAGGAAGGCGTTCAAGCTCTGGCAGGTTGAAACATGTTCTCGAGTTTGTTTGGGATAAAGCCCACCCTCTTGGGTATGGGTTTAGATGCCCCAAATGATCTTTCTCCAGGCTGCCCTGTCCTAGAATTTTCTTTGCTTTAATGCCTCTTTTATATCTTCGTCCCACTTTCTCCGAGGCCTACCTTTTGGTCTTTTTACCTTGGGTTTTAGCACTGTATACTAATTTTGCTATTCTATTGTCATTCATTCTGTCTACATGCCCAAAGAATGCTACCAAACCCGGAAATCACCTCAGCCAAATCTGCTTCCATGAGACTCTCCAAGGCCCTGGCCTGTAAACTGCATTAATTCACTCAACCGTAACGCCAATATCACGGATGATACTTTTCCTGGTTTCATCTGCAACTCTGGCTTATTGGAGAGAGGACAGATTTTTAACAACACCTGTTGATGCTATTTATTCTACTAGAATAAGTATGTATCAGGTTAGCTTACAACGAGAGGTGCTGATCAACTCTTTGAGTGCCATTGGCCAATTTTCCAGTGTTTCCGTTAGAGTGTTCTATGCCAAATGCCGATATATTGGTTGTGGGCGTTTCATCACATTTTTTGTCTCGTAAACTAGTATTGCTAAAATTGTTAGGATACACCCACACCCAATACATCAACGTTTGGTCTAGAACAATCTGCCGTACGTATTGATAGATCAGCGATGGATTCTCAGTGCTTAGCAAAGATGTAAATGGACTGGTGAATTATGGACCAAACGGTTGATTTTCTGTTCTTTGCATATTCGGGTAGAACGATCATTTATCTACAAGTTCAGGGCAGAAAAATGTCCATATGACGTATGATTGTTTACAAAATATTTTGTAGGCGAGGGTAGGTAAAAACAATTTAAAAAATTTGATGTAAATTACCCTAACATTGACTGAGAAGATGGCAGTAAAAGCCTGTATATTGGCGGTTTATCACCAAATGTGGCAACACCGACTTGACCTTGTTTCTGCCGACACTGATCGACACTTCTGCCCATCGCTGTGTGATATAAAGGCATTGCTTGTCAGTGTGTATGTAAACATGTGCACAAGCATAGGATATAGAGAAAAACAACAAGTAACTGGTCATTTTGACGTCTTTTTTACACAACAGTGCACATCTAAAACCTAAATTTATGATCCTATTTACATAAGTAACAATGCCAGAGACTGTCGAAAGACTAAGGGGGCTACTACAACAAGGGAAACCCATCTTAAGTGTTTGTTTTGTGTTATTTTCTTTTTGTTTTTTTACTTGCATTTTTCTCGAAATGTTGTTTTTCCACACTAAAATTCTATCTCCTCTGCCATTTACCAAATGATTTGTATTATATTTAGCACACAAGTTCCTCTTGTCAATGCTAATAGAATGGCGTTGTTTTTTTTAATATTGTAAACTTTTTGAGAGAAAAAAGATTTTGTAAATAAAAATGCCATTTAAAAAAAAAAAAAATGAAATTTTTAAATATCCAAAATATTATTTTTTTAAAGACGTCGTCACTTTAGGTATTGAATGGAAAAGACGATCTGCACAGGTATTGAGTGATTTTATTCATAACTAAGGAAGGACATAGATTTTGAAAATTGAGTCAAAATTCAAAATGGCGGCCGTTTCTATGGCAACCAAGGACGCTGCAAACTTTTCAAGGATATAGGATGACTGTATATTGACAGTTACTCGTGTACATACTAAAAGCAAAAACCTGAACTCAGAAGCAAAAAATATCACTTCAGGTACCGTGCCCCCCCCCCCCCCCCCCTCTCCCCTCCCCCCATCCCCCCTTAAGCGATGTTAAGCTGCCTAAATTCCTTTTTTATGGCTGAAGTTATTAACATAGCACAAACCATTAAAATAATATGTGTTTACAATCCCCAGGGATATTTTTACAGGTTTGAGGGGCCCTCCCAAAGGTTTACTGTTGTTTGGCCCGCCTGGTACAGGAAAAACCTTGATAGGTACTGGTAATCGTTATCTATTGCTACATGATTTATATACAAATAGGATCCTAGGTTTACTACTGATACAAGTAGCTTTGTGTAACATGATTTATATACGAATAGGATCCTAGGTTTAGTAATGATACAAGTAGCTTTGTGTAACATGATTTATATACGAATAGGATCCTAGGTTTACTACTGATACAAGTAGCTTTGTGTAACATGATTTATACACAAATGGGTTCCTAGGTTTAGTAATGATACAAGTAGCTTTGTGTAACATGATTTATACACAAACGGGTTCCTAGGTTTAGTAATGATACAAGTAGCTTTGTGTAACATGATTTATATACGAATAGGATCCTAGGTTTAGTAATGATACAAGTAGCTTTTGTGTAACATGATTTATATACGAATAGGATCCTAGGTTTACTACTGATACAAGTAGCTTTGTGTAACATGATTTATACACAAACGGGTTCCTAGGTTTAGTAATGATACAAGTAGCTTTGTGTAACATGATTTATACACAAACGGGTTCCTAGGTTTAGTAATGATACAAGTAGCTTTGTGTAACATGATTTATACACAAACGGGTTCCTAGGTTTAGTAATGATACAAGTAGCTGTGTGTAACATGATTTATACACAAACGGGTTCCTAGGTTTAGTAATGATACAAGTAGCTTTGTGTAACATGATTTATACACAAACGGGTTCCTAGGTTTAGTAATGATACAAGTAGCTTTGTGTAACATGATTTATACACAAACGGGTTCCTAGGTTTAGTAATGATACAAGTAGCTTTGTGTAACATGATTTATACACAAACGGGTTCCTAGGTTTAGTAATGATACAAGTAACTTTGTGTAACATGATTTATACACAAACGGGTTCCTAGGTTTAGTAATGATACAAGAAGCTTTGTGTAACATGATTTATACACAAACGGGTTCCTAGGTTTAGTAATGATACAAGTAGCTTTGTGTAACATGATTTATACACAAACGGGTTCCTAGGTTTAGTAATGATACAAGTAGCTTTGTGTAACATGATTTATACACAAACGGGTTCCTAGGTTTAGTAATGATACAAGTAGCTTTGTGTAACATGATTTATACACAAACGGGTTCCTGCGTTTACTCACTGATACAAGTAACTTTGTGTAATGTGATTTATAGACAAACGGATTCCTAGGTTTACTAATGATACAAGTAGCTTTATGTAACGTGATTTATACACAAACAGGTCCCTTGGTTAAATAATGATACAAGTAGCTTTGTGTAACATGATTTATACACAAACGGGTTCCTAGGTTTAGTAATGATACAAGTAGCTTTTGTGTAACATGATTTATACACAAACGGGTTCCTAGGTTTAGTAATGATACAAGTAGCTTTGTGTAACATGATTTATACACAAACGGGTTCCTAGGTTTAGTAATGATACAAGTAGCTTTGTGTAACATGATTTATACACAAACGGGTTCCTAGGTGTAGTAATGATACAAGAAGCTTTGTGTAACATGATTTATACACAAACGGGTTCCTAGGTTTAGTAATGATACCAGTAGCTTTGTGTAACATGATTTATACACAAACGGGTTCCTAGGTTTAGTAATGATACAAGTAGCTTTGTGTAACATGATTTATACACCTACGGGTTCCTATGTTCACTAATCATACAAGTCACTTTGTGTAACGTGATTTATACACAAACGGGTTCCTGGGTTTACTCACTGATACAAGTAGCTTTGTGTAACATGATTTATACACAAACGGGTTCCTAGGTTTAGTAATGATACAAGTAGCTTTGTGTAACATGATTTATACACAAACGGGTTCCTAGGTTTAGTAATGATACAAGTAGCTTTGTGTAACATGATTTATACACAAAACGGGTTCCTAGGTTTAGTAATGATACAAGTTGCTTTGTGTAACATGATTTATACACAAACGGGTTCCTAGGTTTAGTAATGATACAAGTAGCTTTGTGTAACATGATTTATACACAAACGGGTTCCTAGGTTTAGTAATGATACAAGAAGCTTTGTGTAACATGATTTATACACAAACGGGTTCCTAGGTTTAGTAATGATACAAGTAGCTTTGTGTAACATGATTTATACACAAACGGGTTCCTAGGTTTAGTAATGATACAAGTAGCTTTGTGTAACATGATTTATACACAAACGGGTTTAGGTTTAGTAATGATACAAGTAGCTTTGTGTAACATGATTTATACACAAACGGGTTCCTAGGTTTAGTAATGATACAAGTAGCTTTGTGTAACATGATTTATACACAAACGGGTTCCTAGGTTTAGTAATGATACAAGTAACTTTGTGTAACATGATTTATACACAAACGGGTTCCCAGGTTTAGTAATGATACAAGTAGCTTTGTGTAACATGATTTATACACAAACGGGTTCCTAGGTTTAGTAATGATACAAGTAGCTTTGTGTAACATGATTTATACACCTACGGGTTCCTATGTTCACTAATCATACAAGTCACTTTTGTAACGTGATTTATACAGAAACGGGTTCCTGGGTTTACTCACTGATACAAGTAGCTTTGTGTAACATGATTTATACACAAATAGGTTCCCAGGTTTAGTAATGATACAAGTAGCTTTGTGTAACATGATTTATACACAAACGGGTTCCTAGGTTTAGTAATGATACAAGTAGCTTTGTGTAACATGATTTATACACAAACGGGTTCCTAGGTTTAGTAATGATACAAGTAGCTTTGTGTAACATGATTTATACACAAACGGGTTCCTAGGTTTAGTAATGATACAAGTGGCTTTGTGTAACATGATTTATACACCAACGGGTTGCTAGGTTTAATAATGATACAAGTGGCTTTGTGTAACGTGATTTATACACAAACGGGTTCCTAGGTTTAATAATGATACAAGTGGCTTTGTGTAACGTGATTTATACACAAACGGGTTCCTAGGTTTAATAATGATACAAGTGGCTTTGTGTAATGTGATTTATACAAAAATATGTTCCTATGTGTACTGCGGATAGAGAAGAGTTTATGTTACATAACATGTTCCTATATGTACTATGGATAGAGGAGAGTTTATGTTACATAACATGTTCCTATGTGTACTAAGGATAGAAGAGAGTTTATGTTACAGAACATGTTCCTATATGTACTGAGGATAGAAGAGAGTTTATGTTACAGAACATGTTCCTATATGTAATAAGGATAGAAGAGAGTTTATGTTACATAACATGTTCCTATATGTACTAAGGATAGAAGAGAGTTTATGTTACATCACATGTTCCTATATGTAAAAAGGATAGAAGAGAGTTTATGTTACATAACATGTTCCTATATGTACTAAGGATAGAAGAGAGTTTATGTTACATAACATGTTCCTATGTGTACTAAGGATAGAAAAGAGTTTATGTTACATAACATGTTCCTATATGTACTAAGAATAGAAGAGAGTTTATGTTACATAACATGTTCCTATATGTACTAAGGATAGAAGAGAATTTATGTTACATGACAGGTTCCTATACGTACTAAGGATAAAAGAGAGTTTATGTTACATAACATGTTCATATGTGTACTAAGGATAGAAGAGAGTTTATGTTGCATAACATGTTCCTATGTGTACTAAGGATAAAAGAGAGTTTATGTTGCATAACATGTTCCTATGTGTACTAAGGATAGAAGAGAGTTTATGTTACATAACATGTTCTTATGTGTACTAAAGATAGAAGAGAATTTATGTTACATAACATGTTCCTATGTGTACTAAGGATAAAAGAGAGTTTATGTTACATAACATGTTCCTATGTGTACTAAGGATAAAAGAGAGTTTATGTTACATAACATGTTCCTATGTGTACTAAGGATAGAAGAGAATTTATGTAACATAACATGTTCCTATGTGTACTAAGGATAAAAGAGAATTTATGTTACATAACATGTTCCTATATGTACTAAGGATAGAAGAGATTTTATGTTACATAACATGTTCCTATGTGTACTAAGGATAGAAGAGAGTTTATGTTAGATAACATGTTCCTATGTGTACTAAGGATAGAAGAGAGTTTATGTTACATAACATGTTCCTATATGTACTAAGGATAGAAGAGAATTTATGTTACATAACATGTTCCTATATGTACTGAGGATAGAGGAGAGTTTATGTTACATAACATGTTCCTATGTGTACAAAGATTACAAGTAAGTGTGTGTTAACATGATTTTTACACAAACATGTTCCTATGTGTACAGAGATTACAAGAGGTGTGTTAACATGATTTTTACACAAACATGTTACTATGTGTACAAAGATTACAATTAAGTCTGTGTTAACATGATTTTTACACAAACATGATCCTATGTGTACAAAGATTACGATTAAGCCTGTGTTAACATGATTTTTATACAAACATGTTCTTATGTGTACAAAGATTATGATTAAGCCTGTGTTAACATGATTTTTACACAAACATGTTCCTATGTGTACAAAGATTACGATTAAGCCTGTGTTAACATGATTTTTACACAAACATGTTCCTATGTGTACTAAGATTACAAGTAAGTCTGTGTTAACATGATTTTTACACAGATTGGCTCCTGGGCTTACTAATGACAAAAGTAATTTTGTGTTACCAGAATTTTACACAAATCTATTTGTAATGTTACTCAATGATACTAGTAAGTTTGTATCTAAAAAACTCTAGAAAGCGTTTCAATCTGTTGGGGCATGAACCCACTACTATTTTGTTGAAAGGCAGACAGCTTACGTCTGGACTAAAGTGTCCCCCCCTCCCCACCTGTCTTACAAACATTAGGGATATAGAGATGTGTCTGGTGACAAAGGAAGTAGGATTTATTTTATAATAGTAATAATAATGATAAGTATTTATATAGCGCTACCACCAAAAGGTGCTCAAGCGCTTTACAAAATAGGTGGATTACAAAACATTAAACGCTGAGACAACATTTAAATTATGCTTTTAAATCTTTACAAACATACATTTAAATTATATGATTAAATCTCTACAAACATACATTTAAATTATATGATTAAATCTCTACAAACATACATTTAAATTATATGATTAAATCTCTACAAACAGACATTTAAATTATGTGATTAAATCATTACAAACATACATTTAAATTATATGATTAAATCTTTACAAACATACATTTAAATTATATGATTAAATCTTTACAAACATACATTTAAATTATATGATTAAATCTCTACAAACATACATTTAAATTATATGATTAAATCTCTACAAACATGCATTTAAATTATATGATTAAATCTCTACAAACATGCATTTACATTATATGATTAAATCTCTACAAACATACATTTAAATTATGTGATTAAATCTTTACAAACATACATTTAAATTATATGATTAAATCTCTACAAACATACATTTAAATTATATGATTAAATCTCTACAAACATACATTTAAATTATGTGATTAAAATCATTTAAATTATATGATTAAATCATTACAAATATACATTTAAATTATATGATTAAATCATTACAAACATACATTTAAATTATGTGATTAAATCATTACAAACATACATTTAAATTATATGATTAAATCTTTACAAACATACATTTAAATTATATGATTAAATCTCTACAAACATACATTTAAATTATATGATTAAATCTTTACAAACATACATTTAAATTATATGATTAAATCATTACAAACATACATTTAAATTATATGATTAAATCTTTATAAACATACATTTAAATTATATGATTAAATCTTTACAAACATACATTTAAATTATATGATTAAATCTTTACAAACATACATTTAAATTATATGATTAAATCATTACAAACATACATTTAAATTATATCATTAAATCATTACAAACATACATTTAAATTATATGATTAAATCATTACAAACATACATTTAAATTATATGATTAAATCATTACAAACATACATTTAAATTATATGATTAAATTTAAATTTATATGGATTACAAAATACATTTAAATTATATGATTAAATCATTACAAACATACATTTAAATTATATGATTAAATCTTTACAAACATACATTTAAATTATATGATTAAATCTTTACAAACATACATTTAAATTATATGATTAAATTTAAATTTAAATTATATGATTAAATCATTACAAACATACATTTAAATTATATGATTAAACATTTAAATTATATGATTAAATCATTACAAACATACATTTAAATTATGTGATTAAATCATTACAAACATACATTTAAATTATATGATTAAATCATTACAAACATACATTTAAATTATGTGATTAAATCATTACAAACATACATTTAAATTATATGATTAAATCATTACAAACATACATTTAAATTATATGATTAAATGTTTACAAACATACATTTAAATTAAATGATTAAATCATTACAAACATACATTTAAATTATATCATTAAATTTTAAAAGGCAACATTTAAATTATATGATTAAATCATTACAAAATAATTTAAATTATGTGATTAAATCTGGTTTTCAAACATACATTTAAATTATAGGAGCTATCATTACTGAATGATTTATTATGAAAGGCAGAGGATTTAAACGGACATTAAAACATCATTTAAATTACTGATTAAATCATATGCCACCACATTTAAATTATGTGATTAATCTTGTTTACAAACATACATTTAAATTATATGATTAAACATTAAAACATACTCAAAGTAAACAAGATAGGAAGAATTAAACCAAGGTTAACATGAACATACAAGTTTAAATTATAGTGAGTTAAATCATTGATCATTTAAATTATGTGATTAAATCATTACAAAATGACCACTGGCAACAAAGGAAGATGCCTCTACAAACATACATTTAAATTATATCTTAAATAGAGCAAACCATTTAAATTATGTGATTAAATCATTACAAAAACATTTAAATTATATCATTAAATCATTACAAACATACATTTAAATTATTGATTAAATCATTACAAACATACATTTAAATTATGTGATTAAATCATTACAAACATACACCACATCCTAAATACACTTCATGTGTACATACCATCATAAATATTTGTATAAAAGTTTTAAAAGGCAACAGTGAATAACTCAAGTTTTAAACTTCTTTTAGAAAGAATTTAAAGAGCAGGCTTGATCTGGTTTTAAACTAAGGCTGTTCCATAAGACAGGAGTAGCAGCATACTGAATGATTTATTAGAAAGGCAGAGGATTTACTGGTAACGGACATTAAAAGGGCATCAGAAGATGTCATAGTAGTAGAGTAGATGTCACTGATCTAATAGGCATAGCCACCACGTGACCACTATGTTGTATCTTGTTCACAAACTGGCTCTATTTGCAAATACAGACATGAAAACCAACTCAAGTAAACAAGATAGGAAGAATTAACCAAGGTTAACATAGAAGGGTACAAGTTGTGAGTATTAGTAGTGAGTTGTACCTGTGGATCAGTAAGGATGCTTGAAACAGCAAATGACCACTGGCAACAAAGGAAGATGCCTCTGAGATTTCTTGTCTAGTAGAGCCCTTTGGAGTTGGGGTAGGGTTTAAATTTAGAAGTAGTAGCAGTTCATTCACATGTTCGTTAGTATTCTTATTTTATTCTAGTAGTAGCAGTAGTATTTGTAGCAGTAGTAGCAGCAGTATTTGTGGTAGCAGTAGTAGTAGTATTTGTGGTAGCAGCAGCAGCAGTAGTATTTGTGGTAGTAGCAGTAGTAGCATTTGTGGTAGTAGTAGTAGTAGCATTTGTGGTAGTATTTGTGGCAGCAGCAGTAGTAGCAGTAGTATTTGTGGTAGCAGTAGTAGTAGCAGCAGTATTTGTGGTAGTAGTAGTAGCAGTATTTGTGGTAGTAGTAGTAGCAGTAGTATTTGTGGCAGTAGCAGTAGTAGTATTTGCGGCAGCAGCAGCAGTATTTGTGGCAGTAGCAGCAGCAGTATTTGTGGTAGCAGTAGCAGCAGCAGTATTTGTGGCAGCAGTAGTAGCAGTAGTATTTGTGATAACAGTAGTAGTAGTATTTGTGGCAGGTAGTAGTAGCAGCAGCAGTATTAGCAGTAGTAGTAGCAGCAGCATTTGTTGTGGCAGCAGCAGCAGCATTTGTGGCAGTAGTATTGTGGCAGCAGTAGCAGCAGTTATTTGTGGCAGTAGCAGCAGTAGCAGCATTTGTGGTAGTAGTAGTAGCATTTGTGGTAGTAGTATTTGTGGTAGCAGATAGTAGTAGTAGTAGTAGTAGTATTTGTGTTAGCAGCAGCAGTAGTAGTAGTATTTGTGGTAGTAGCAGCAGTAGCATTTGTGGTAGTAGTAGTAGCAGTATTTGTGGCAGCAGCAGCAGCAGCATTTGTAGTAGTAGCAGCAGTAGCAGCATTTGTGGTAGCAGCAGCAGTACTATTTGTGGCAGCAGCAGTAGTAGTATTTGCAGTAGTATTTGTTGTAGTAGTAGCACCAGTATTTGTGGTAGCAGTAGTAGCAGTAGTATTTGTGGTAGTAGTAGTAGTAGTATTTGTGGTAGTGGTAGCAGCAGTAGTATTTGTGGTAGTAGTAGTAGCAGCAGTAGTATTAGTAGTAGCAGTATTTGTGGCAGCGGCAGCAGCAGCAGCAGTATTTGTGGTAGTAGTAGCAGCAGTATTTATGGTAGTAGTAGCAGCAGTACTAGCAGCAGTAGTAGCAGCAGCATTTGTGGTAGCAGCAGTAGCAGCAGCATTTGCGGCAGTAGTAGTAGCAGTAGTATTTGTGGTAGTAGCAGCAGTAGTAGTATTTGTGGTAGTAGTAGCAGCAGTAGTATTTGCAGTAGTAGTAGCAGTAGTATTTGTGGTAGTAGCAGTAGTATTTGTGGTAGTAGTAGTAGTAGTAGCTATTTGTGCAGTAGCAGTAGTAGTGGTAGTAGTAGTAGTAGTACTATTTGTGGTAGTAGTAGCAGTAGTATTTGTGGCAGTGTGGTAGTAGTAGTAGCAGTACTATTTGTGGCAGTAGCAGTAGTAGTATTTGTGGTAGTAGTAGTAGTAGTATTTGTGGTAGTAGTAGCAGTAGTATTTGTGGTAGTAGTAGTAGTAGTACTATTTGTGGTAGTAGTAGTAGCAGTAGTATTTGTGGTAGTAGTAGTACTAGTATTTAGTAGTATTTGTGGTAGTAGTAGTAGTATTTGTGGTAGTAGTAGTATTTGTGGTAGTAGCAGTAGTAGTAGTAGTATATTTGTGGTAGTAGTAGCAGTAGTATTTGTGGTAGTAGTAGTACTATTTGTGGTAGTAGTAGTAGTAGTATTTGTGGTAGTAGCAGTAGTATTTGTGGTAGTAGTAGTAGAAGTTGGTCTATGGCTTGAAATAAAAGTTGTAATCATTTTTTTCTTTTTTTCAGGGAAGTGCATTGCAAGCCAATCAAAATCAACATTTTTTTGCATTTCGGCTTCTAGTCTTACGTCTAAATGGGTGAGTGAGGTACCACAGTAAGCCTACACACCTTGATCAAAGAAATCTTTGATTGTGATTCAGGGGTCATTGGGATTTTTCCTAGCCGGGATTTGATTTGATATAGCCAATTTTAACCACTACCATTGTACTTGGCATGCCTAAATTAGTTGAAAACGATATTTACATTTTTTTAAATTTATCATATGGCTGGAATGGATTTTCATTGCAAAATAACAATTTCATTTTAAATAGGCCTTTTCAGTTATGAACAAAATTGGCTATAACTGTGCACACACTTTTTGGTACAATATCTAGGCACACCGAGTAGTTTTTTTAAATAAATGAAACGGTTTTCATTTTATGAATTTTTTGAAAAGGCATATAGCAACCTTTCCAATTTTTGGCAAATTTAATTATTTTTTTTAATTCCTTTTGCAAAAATTTGAAGAGATATCGAAAAAAGCTACTGGATGAAATTTTTATTTATTTTATAGATGTTATATACCAAATTTGGGGCATTCGGACAATAAATAAAATAGTAGATCACATATCACTGTCATAATGTAACATTTTGAGAAAATTGCATTTTTAATCATTATTTCCGTTATTTTAATGTTTTTTCGCAAATAAACCTATAAGAGAATAATATAATACTTTGAAAAATCCTACAATCATGAGAGGCTATCAAATATTTCATGTTGATCCTATTTCAACTGCTCCAGATCCCTTATACTCATGTCAGGATGGCATTTTTCTTATAAGAGATGAGCTGAATGTTTCCCGTAATCTTCAGCCGATCTTAAATAATATTGATAATAATTCATCAAAAGTAGATTCTTGAGATAGCGTACTTTGTGGTAATTAAAATGAAATACCAACTTGATATACTTTAGACGAAATTTCCGGCTTTTATGGTACAGCCGATGTGTTGAAGGTTAGGCTCCTGTCATTTCTAAAAAAATCATATAAAATAAAAGAATCGATACTGAGGCTTTGTTATGGTATGAATATCAAGGGAATGAACTGCTCCAGCCAGTATTGCAATAAAAGAGTTTTGTCCCAAATGTCGCAAAACTGCCTTCTCTGGGATTCCCCCCCCCCCCCCCCCCCTCCCCACTGTTATTAGGTTTTTTCCCAATCTGTTATTGGGATGTGTATTTTTACCCATTTATTGAGTTTTTTTCCACATTTTTATTGGTATTTTTACCCCACTGTCATTGGGTTTTTACCTCACTATTGTTGGGGAGTTTTTACCGACTGTAATTGGTTTTTTTTACCTTACTGCTAACTGGTTTTTTACTCCATTATTATTGGGTTTTTTTTTTATCCCACTGTCATTGGGCTTTTTACCCCACTGTTAATGGGTTTTGGGTTTTTTACCCCACAGTTACTAGGTTTTTCTCCAACTGTTATTGGTTTATTATCCCATTGTTATTGGGTTTTCTTCCCCACTATTATTGGGATTTTTATCCCACTGTCATCGTTTTGTTTTTTTACTCCTCTATTATTGGGTTTTCTTACCCCATTGCTTTGTTGTGTAGGTCGGGGAAGGAGAGAAGATGGTTCGTGCCTTGTTTGCTGTGGCCAGATGCAACCAGCCGGCAGTCGTGTTTATTGACGAGATCGATTCCCTGCTGTCTCAGAGGTCTGACGGGGAGCACGAGTCTTCTAGGCGAATCAAAACTGAATTTCTTGTCCAGCTGGTAAATACTCATATTTTTAATTTTCTCTAGCTAGTAAATACTCATATTTTTAATTTTCTCCAGCTAGTAAATACTCATATTTTTAAATTTCTTTGTTTTGTTCCAGTGTAATTCTTTTTATCAATATATACACAGATGCTTTCCAGATTTTAAACTGAAGCAGGTTTTCAGATATTGGGGGGGGGGGGGGGACCTGAAGTGATTTCTTTTTTGCTTTTGAGTTTAAGTTTTTGCTTTTAGTATGTACATGAGCAACTATCAAAATACAGTCATCCTATATCATTGAAAAGTTTTTAGTGTCCTTGGTTGCCATAGAAACTGCCACCATCTTGAATTTTGACTCAATTTTCAAAATCTATGTCCTTCCTTAGTTATGAATAAAATCACTCAATACCTTGCAGATCGTCTTTTCTATTCACTATCTAAAGAGTGACGTCATGTTTTCTCGATATTTTGGATAGTTTTTTTTAAAGAATTTTTGAAAATACTATATATTGCGAATGTACAAAAACGGCATTTTTTATTTATTTTACTTTTTTAACTCTCAAAAAGTTTACAATATAAAAAAAAACAACTGACATCATTCTATTAACATTGACAAGAGGAACTTGTGTGCCAAATATAATACAAATCGTTCAGTAAATGGCGGAGGAGATAGAATTTTAGTGTTGCAAAACTAAACTTCGAGAAAAATGCGGGTAAAAAAAAAATCAAAAGAAAATAACACAAAACAAACGTTTCAGACAGGTTTTCCTTGTTGTAGCAGCCCCCTTACTCTTTTGACAGTCTCTGGCTTTGTTACTTATGTAAATAGGATTATAAATCTAGGTTTAGATGTGCATTGTTGTGAAAACAGACGTCAAAATGACCAGTTTCTTGTTTTTTCCTCTATATTCTATGCTTGTGCACGTATTTACATACACACTGACACGCAACGCCTCTTATATCACACAGCGATGGGAGACGTGTCGATAGCTGTCGGCAAAACAAGGTCAAGTAGTGTTTTGCCACATTTAACGATTAACCGCCATTATACCTGTTTTTACTGCCATTTTCTCAGTCAGTTTTAGGGTAATTTACATCAAAATATTTATTGTTTTTACCTACCCTCGCCTACAAAATATATATATCAAAAAATTATGTCACATGGACATTTTTCTGCCCTGAACTTGTAGATAAATGATCGTTCTACCCGAATATGCAAAGAACAGAAAATCAAGCTTTTGGTCCAAAACTGGCCAGTCCAGGTGCCACCCCGCCCTTAAAAGAATTTTGCCAATATTATGACTATTACAAATATTTGCTAAAGTTCATAGATTATGAGAGGGTGACTCGATAATCCAGAGGCAAGGTGTCGGCCTCTCAACCCAAAGGTAGGAGGTTCAAGCCCTGCCGACTGTTGAACAACTTTCTGGAGTTTTTTCAAATAAAATCTATCTGATTGTGGCACAGGTTGGTCTGTCGACACCTAGTCCCATGAGAGATGGACGATAACAAAAAAGTCCCGTAGGCAGATCACAACACTCTGTGCTGCGTTAAAAATCCCATGGCTATTTACAGGGCAGTCCTGACCAAAAAAAAGGTAAAACCTGACTAAAAGCCTCAAGATCACCTTACTTGTGGATATGAGTAAAACCTGACCAAAACCCCCAAGATCACCTTACTTGTGGATATGAGTAAAACCTGACCAAAAGTCCCAAGATCACCTTACTTGTAGATATGAGTAAAACCTGACCAAAACCCCCAAGATCACCTTACTTGTGGATATGAGTAAAATCTGACCAAAAGTCCCAAGTAGATATGAGTTAAAGTAAATCAAATCAGATCAAGTAAAAAATCACTCTACCAGAACGCCGATATTGATTGGTATGACTTCCGCCATTCTTCGGCCTCAACCCCCATAATATCAGTATGGGATTTCCCTTTGTCCAAATGAGATGTAATATAATACGGGACGGAAGAAAAATATAAATGAAGAGCTATTCCGCTAATAAAATTAACTTAGCCTAGTCTCATCACTTTCTGAGTTGTGAGTATTAGTCTCATCATTTTCTGAGTTGTGAGTATTAGTCTTATCACTTTCTGAGTTGTGAGTATTAGTCTTATCACTTTCTGAGTTGTGAGTATTAGTCTCATTACTTTCTGAGTTGTGAGTATTAGTCTCATCACTTTCTGAGTTGTGAGTATTAGTCTTATCACTTTCTGAGTTGTCAGTATTAGTCTCATCACTTTCTGAGTTGTGAGTATTAGTCTCATCACTTTCTGAGTTGTCAGTATTAGTTAGTCATCACTTTCTGAGTTGTGAGTATTAGTCTTATTTCTTTCTGAGTTGTGAGTATTAGTCTCATCACTTTCTGAGTTGTGAGTATTAGTCTTATCACTTTCTGAGTTGTGAGTATTAGTCTTATCACTTTCTGAGTTGTGAGTATTAGTCTTATCACTTTCTGAGTTGTGAGTATTAGTCTCATCACTTTCTGAGTTGTGAGTATTAGTCTTATCACTTTCTGAGTTGTGAGTATTAGTTTCATCACTTTCTGAGTTGTGAGTATTAGTCTTATCACTTTCTGAGTTGTGAGTATTAGTCTCATCACTTTCTGAGTTGTGAGTATTAGTCTCATCACTTTCTGAGTTGTGAGTATTAGTCTCATCACTTTCTGAGTTGTGAGTATTAGTATCATTCATCACTTTCTGAGTTGTGAGTATTAGTTTCATCGCTTTCTGAGTTGTGAGTATTAGTTTCATCACTTTCTGAGTTGTGAGTATTAGTCTCATCACTTTCTGAGTTGTCAGTATTAGTCTTATCGCTTTCTGAGTTGTCAGTATTAGTCTTATCACTTTCTGAGTTGTCAGTATTACTATCATCACTTTCTGAGTTGTGAGTATTAGTATCATCACTTTCTGAGTTGTAAGTATTAGTTTCATCACTTTCTGAGTTGTGAGTATTAGTCTCATCACTTTCTGAGTTGTGAGTATTAGTCTTATCACTTTCTGAGTTGTGAGTATTAGTCTCATCACTTTCTGAGTTGTGAGTATTAGTCTTATCACTTTCTGAGTTGTGAGTATTAGTCTCATCACTTTCTGAGTTGAGTATTCTATCATCTCTTTCTGAGTTGTGAGTATTAGTTTCATCACTTTCTGAGTTGTGAGTATTAGTCTCATCACTTTCTGAGTTGTCAGATTAATCTTATCTCTTTCTGAGTTGTCAGTATTAGTTTCACCACTTTATGAGTTGTGAGTATTAGTCTTATTTCTTTATGAGTTGTGAGTATTAGCTTCATCTCTTTTTGAGTTGTGAGTATTAGTCTCATCACTTTCTGAGTTATGAGTATTAGTCTCATCACTTTCTGAGTTGTCAGTGTTAGTCTCATCGCTTTCTGAGTTGTGAGTATTAGTATCATCACTTTCTGAGTTGTGAGTATTAATATCATCACTTTCTGAGTTGTGAGTATTAGTTTCATCACTTTCTGAGTTGTCAGTATTAATCTTATCTCTTTCTGAGTTGTTAGTCTTATTAGTCTTATCTCTTTCTGAGTTGTGAGTAGTTTAGTCTTATCTCTTTCTGAGTTGTGAATATTAATAATAGTCATCTCTTTCTGAGTTGTAGTATTAGTGTTATCTCTTTCTGAGTCATGAGCCTTAGTCTTATCTCTTTTCTGAGTTGAAAGTATTAGTCTGATGTTCTTTCTGAGTTGTGAATATTAGTCTTATCTCTTTCTGAGTTGTGAGTATTAGTGTTAGTGAGTATTATCTTATCTCTTTCTGAGTTGTGAATATTAGTCTCTTTTATTCCACAGTCTTATCTCTTTCTGAGTCATGAGTATTAGATCTCTTTTAGTTGTCTTATTCTCTTTCAGTTGTGAATATTAGTCTTATCTCTTTCCAGTCTTATACCACACTGTGACATGTCATGGAAAGTGTTGTTTTCTTTACCATGTCATTGTATTTGACATCAGCTTATATCACACTGTGTATTAGTCATGTCATGGAAAGTGTTGTTTTTTTACCATGTCATTGTATTTGACATATCAGCTTATATCACACTGTGGCATGTCATATGCATGTCATTGTAAGTTCAGCTCACATTTCCAGTGTTGCATGTCATTGAAAGTTACCAATAGAAGTTGTTTTGCATCTTTCCAAGTTGTGGCTTGGTTACCTCAATAAAATGTCTCAATGGCCAACAGTGGCTTGGTTACCCAGTTGAAAACTCTCATGATTAACAGTGGCTTGGTTATCTCCCAATGGTAAAACTCTGAGTTATGAATATTTGTTTATGGAATATTGGTTACCCTTAATAACACTATGCATGCCATGGAAAGTGTTGTTTCTTTACCATGTCATTTGACATATCATTTTATATAAAGCATTGTATTTGACATCTCAATGGCCAACAGTGTTGTTTTCTTTACCATGTCAATTTACAATCAGCTTTCAACTGGCCAACAGTTGCTTCTTTACCATGTCATACTTTTGAACAGGGCTTTTTGGCATGTCATGGACAGTGTTGTTTCTTTACCATTCATTGTATTTGACATATTGCTTTTGGGGTCTGGACAGTGTTGTTTTTTACCATGTTGTTGGTATTCATTGCTTGGGGTCTGTTTTTTTTGTTGTTGTTGGTGTTCATTGCTTGGGGTCTGGGTTTTTTGTTGTTGTTGGTGTTCATTGCTTGGGGTCTGGGTTTTTTGTTGTTGTTGGTGTTCATTGCTTGGGGTCTGTTTTTTTGTTGTTGTTGGTGTTCTATTGCTCTTGGGTTTTTTGTTGGCCAACAGTTGTGTTACCCAATAAAACTCTTGTCCAACAGTGGCTTGGTTACCCAATAAAACTCTGTTGCCAACAGTGGCTGTTGTTACCCAATAAAACTCTCAATGGGGTTTGGGTTTTTTAAAACTCTCAATAAGTGGCCTTTGAATCATCCATCTTTTCAGTGTCTCTCCTCTATTGAAAGGACGGTGGCTGCAACCCAATAAAACTATCAATGTCCAACTTCAGATGACAGAATTCAGTCATTGGCGCAATAAAACTCTCAAGAAATCGATGAAGCTTACCCAGGGCGGAGATTTGTGTGGCTGGTTACCCAATAAAACTCTCAATGGCCAACAGAGAAGCTGTGTTGCAATAAAACTCTCCAATGTCCATTGTTGTGTTACCCGGAACTCGCAAGTCCAACAGCAGATCATTATCAATCTGATGTGCCAACAGAGAAGCCAATAAAACTCTCAATGATGAGTGGTTGTCACCCAATAAAATCTGTGCCAACAGTGGCTGTGTTACCCAATAAAACTCTAAGAATGGAATGAAATTTCCCTGCTTTTTAACAAGTGAGAGGTTTGGCTTGGAGGGATGTCCAACAGTGGATGGTTACCCATAAAACTCTCAATGTAGGTCGTTCAATAATCTCTCAATTCAACAGTGGCTGTTTTACCTTTTGTTTCTTTCATTTGAATTGCATTATTATCCCAATTGATCTGGTCATTGCATTTTTATGTTGTGTTTCATCTTGCTGTTTCTTTCATTTGAATTGCATTATTATTTTGTGGGCGAGCCAATCATTTCACTGCTTAGCTGTTATTCCTTTGTGTTTTACAGTTTTGCTTTTAAAACTGTTGGTCCAAATTATCGTTCACCTTGAACTGTCTCAATGTCCAACTGGCGTCACCCAATAAAACTTTTGATTTGTTACCCAAACCACCTCATGGTACAGTGGTGGTTACTGGCCAATAAAACTTCATGGCCAACTTGGACCCAACAAAACTTCAATGTCCAACGTGGTGGATAAAACTCTCAATGGCAACAAACTTGGTTAAATAAAAACTGGATGGGGTCATTTGTGTCTTGAAACAGACACACAAACTTGATCAAAGATAAAACTGGCAGCTGTGTGATTTGTGTCAACAAACTGGTTATGGTAAACCTCCTTTTACCACCAACTGTTATAAAGGGAATGCCAGTTATAAAGGGAATGGTGCAGAGTTATAAAGGGAATAGAGTCCAGTCTTTTCAGAGTTATAAAGGGAATGGTGCTTAACCAGAGTTATAAAGGGAATAAAGATTACTTCAGAGTTATAAAGGGAATGGTTCTCATCCCATTACCAGAGTTATAAAGCCAACAGGAATGATGAGGACGTCAGAGTTATAAATGGGAATGGTGTACAATTGAGAGTTATAAAGGGAATGTCCTTTCTTGTACCAGAGTTATAAAAGGGAATGGTGTACCAGAGTTATAAAGGGAATGACCAGAGTTATAAAGGGAATAGAGGGTATAAAGGGAATCTTGTGCCAGTGTACAGAGTTTAAAGGGAATACATGTAAAACCAGAGTTATAAAGGGAATGTCAGTGAAACAGTACCAGAGTTATAAAGGGAATTGTGTACCAAAGTTATAAAGAATGGTGTACCAGAGTTATAAAGGGAATGGTGTCTATAAACCAGAGTTATAAAGGGAATGGTGTACCAGAGTTTAAAGGAATGGCGTACCAGAGTTATAAAGGGAATGGTGTACCAGAGTTATAAAGGGAATGGTGTACCAGAGTTATAAAGGGAATGGAGTACCAGAGTTATAAAGGGAATGGTGTACCAGAGTTATAAAGGGAATGGAGTACCAGAGTTATAAAGGGAATGGTGTACCAGAGTTATAAAGGGAATAGAGTACCAGAGTTATAAAGGGAATGGTGTACCAGAGTTATAAAGGGAATGAGTACCAGAGTTATAAAGGGAATAGAGTACCAGAGTTGTAAAGGGAATGGCGTACCAGAGTTATAAAGGGAATAGAGTACCAGAGTTGTAAAGGGAATTCGTACCAGAGTTATAAAGGGAATAGAGTACCAGAGTTATAAAGGAATGGTGTACCAGAGTTATGAAAAGGGAATGGTGTACCAGAGTTGTAAAGGGAATGGCGTACCAGAGTTATAAAGGGAATGGCGTACCAGAGTTGTAAAGGGAATGGCGTACCAGAGTTATAAAGGGAATGGTGTTAAAAAAGAAACCTTGTGTCACTAGTGTCACAAGTCATTTCCTTTTACTTGTAAAACATCTATGAATAGCACAGTGGACAGTTTCTTTCCTTTTACATGTAAAACATCTATGAATAGCACAGTGGACAGTTTCTTTCCTTTTACTTGTAAAACATCTATGAATAGCACAGTGGACAGTTTCTTTCCTTTTACATGTAAAACATCTATGAATAGCACAGTGGACAGTTTTTTTCCTTTTACATGTAAAACATCTATGAATAGCACAGTGGACAGTTTCTTTCCTTTTACATGTAAAACATCTATGAATAGCACAGTGGACAGTTTCTTTCCTTTTACATGTAAAACATCTATGAATAGCACAGTGGACAGTTTCTTTCCTTTTACATGTAAAACATCTATGAATAGCACAGTGGACAGTTTCTTTCCTTTTACATGTAAAACATCTATGAATAGCACAGTGGACAGTTTCTTTCCTTTTACTGTAAAACATCTCTTAATCCACAGTGACAGATCACTGCTATGAAAAAGTGGACAGTTTCTTTCTTTTACATGTAAAAATCTAAAGCACAGTGGAAGTTTCTTTCCACATGTAAAACATCTATGAATAGCACAGTGGACAGTTTCTTTCCTTTTACATGTAAAACATCTATGAATCACAGTGGACAGTTTCTTTCCTTTTACATGTAAAACATCTATGAATAGCACAGTGGACAGTTTCTTTCCCAGTTTTTTCTTTTAGTTTGGCTGTTTCCTCTTAATCCACCTGAAACCTTTGGGGATGAAAATGACCTGAAATCGAGGTCGTTGAAACCTTTGGGGATGAAAATGACGACGTTGAAAGTATGACAGTAGGTCAGGCTCAATTTCACCGTGTTAAACAACATTGGGCTCTTGACCATTGGTGCATTCTTATGCAGTCAAAGTCTGCTCTATTTGCAAACTTTTAAAAAGTAAATGCTATAGGGTGATTTATCTAAAACGCAATCCATGTATTGAACACACAAGAATGAACCAAATGTCATCACTCGCAAACATTCTTATTTAATCATATATGTAGACTTGGATCTAGATAACAACAAACTGATCCGATCTGTTAGATCTATCAACAAAAACATGAGGTACATATGTCAGATAAGATAAGATAAGATACAACTTTATTGTCCAAAAATGGCACGTTGTTTTGGTGTTACAATACCTTTAATGTCCCCGTGGGAACCGGGACACCCATCCACCGGAAGGTAGAATGGGAACTGATAAATAAAGAAAGGGAACCTGGGACCTCTCCGACAGAGGAGAGGAGCAGATTAGGTACCCCGCCGTCTCTCCATCCATGCGTGTCGTAGAAGGCAAGTAAGGATGTCGTGGCTGCCGTGGGTTGCGAATGACAACAAGGCAGGGTGTCGCCTATGCATTACAGGCCCTTTTATGGCTCAGAGGCAACATCTCTTTTGTCTTACTTTTGTCTTCTATCCATCCACTCCTTTTTGCTCTATCGTCTTGTCTATGTCTCATCTTCTTTCTACTTCTTGGTCCCTCCTTTTGGGACATCCTCCCCTTAGTGGGGGCCTCGTTTCCCGTGAGGTGCGACCCATAAGACATGAAAAGGGGATCCTGGAGGTTGAGGTGAAGCACCCTGTTGGGGTGTCTAACCAACACGCCTCTTTGGCCCTGGTTTCTGCTAAGACAGACAGGCGGTGTGTCCTACACCGCTCAATCGGGTGGGACACCATATCAATATGGTGACTCGGTCAATCTTGGTCAGGGGAAGGGGACACGTTTACCTCTAAGGAGGTGGGATTGCTCTCTTCCTCTCGACAAAGAATATAGCCTCAGACTATGTCCTGACAAGCGAAGTCTGTCCTCTTGTTGGACGCACAGTAAGCGTGGGAAGCTGCTGAGGCAGAAATTAAACAAAATTATTTATATGGATACCAAAACAAACCCTCTCACCGCCCCAAATCCCATAGCAAGTCCCAAGCGGGAGGAACAGGTGCGCCTCCCACTCACGGCAAACAAAAAAAGAAAGCTTATATGGGACGAGGTTGAAAGCATTTGGGATACTCCCACATGTACATCCTTTTGGCCACATTTTCTGGTGACCTTTCGTTCTGGTGACCTTTTGATTGAAGTCGCATCGAAAGATGAGTCATCAAAGCTGCTCACACGAATCATTTTAGTGATATCCCCGTGGATGTTGAGTCTCACTTGAGCCTCAATAGTTTGAGGGACGTCGTTAAATCCCATGACCTAGATGGATGCACTGAGGAAGAGCTGGTGAGGGAACTGGATGGGATCACCCATGCATGACGAATAATCTTCAGCAAGAGTGTAGAGAGATCAAGACCCGTACGTTGATCTTGACCTTTGATGCACCCAAACCGTCAACAGCCCTCACCATTGAGTATTTGGTTTTGGCTGTCAGACCTTTTGTCCCGAACCCGATGAGGTGCTTTAAATGTCATCGGTTCGGACATGGAAAGACGAAGTGTCGTCGAGAAGGCCGCTTGCCCCCGCTGTGGTAAGGGTGGACACTCTGAAGAGCAATGCTCTTGGACACTCTGCCTTGTCCAAAGACTGTCAAGGGGGAAAAGTCATCCTCCTGTACAAAGCACAGCACGATGGTACGTTTTCCTAGGCTAGAGCGGCTCTTGTCCCGAGTCTAGCTGCCTGTGTGCAGGGGGAAACGTATACTGCTGCTGTTCGAGACAGAATGAAGCCGTAGGTGTCCAAACAGCATGGAGGACTAAAGCCTGATGCTCAGCCCTCCTTTCCCAAGAAAGACTAGGGTTTAGCCCTCCTTTCCTAAGAAAGACTAGGGTTCAGCCCTCCTTTGCCAAGAAAGACTAGGGTTTAGCCTAAAAGTACAAATATAAATTACATTTAAAATGGATACCATTGTGCAGTGGAATGAGAGGCGTAAGAGCAAATTATAAAGAACTAATTTTATTATGTAATTCAAAGAGACCTCTTGCCCTGGCACTGCAGGAGAGTAAAGAAAAGAGAAACTTATTGGTAAAAAGGATACACTTGTATACAGGGTAATAACACTACACTTTTACTCCATAATTCTTGTCACTTCACCCATCTGGAGTTGAACACCAGTATAGATGTGGTAGCTGCTACTGTCAGCCATTCATTTCATAAATCTTTCACTATCTGTTCTGTATACCTACAACCATTAGTTAACACAAACGTGTATGAAATGAAAACGTTTTTATCTCTGCTTCCCTCCACTTTCCTCCTAATTGGAGATTTCAATGCCCGTTCTTCTCTATGGGGGGATTCCCGACTAGACAACCGTGGTCTATTGATAGAAACGTTGATCTCTAATCATGATTTAATTCTCTTAAATTCAGGAGAAGCGACATTTCTTCGTTCGGGCCTATCAATCCATTTCAGCCATCGATCTATCAATTGCCTCTCCCTCTCTTGCTCTAGACTTCTCATGGCAGGTTCATGACGACCTCTGTGTTAGTGATCACTACCCTATCGTCTTAGGCTTTCAAACCAACAGAACACAAGACTCTACCCAACTCTACCCAATATTTCAATTTCAATATAGCAAACCTTGACTCTTTTCAAAACATTATGTTTTCTGACATAGACGATTCTATCCACCTCTGAGAAATTGATTTCTTTGGCAAAAAGGACAATTCCCTTCCATCCCGGTAAAGAGCACAGATTTCCAAGGGTCCCCTGGTTCTCCAGAAAATGTAAAGAAACAATCAACAGCTCAAAGATGTTTTTTTAGAAATCCTTGTATGGAAAATTTGATACGTTTCTAAAAAAGAAAAGGCCAAGACAAGGTACATAATAAGACATGCCAAAAGGAATTTCTGGCATAAATACGTTTTCTCTCTAAATTGTAATACTAGTGATAGTGGGGAGTTGTTGTCCACTAACTTGTGAGTCCTTTTGAACTTATGCTACACATTTTTGTGACTTATTTAACGCTATGGAAACCATAATAAGCTCTGGGCCTATTGGCCTTAGGGCTCTATGAAAACTTTCCTTATTTTGGTTTTGTGTTGTCTTCCATACGACAGGTTACTCTGGTGCAGACATGAGCAATCTGTGTCGTGAGGCCGCCCCTCGGACCAATTAGAAGCATTCCGTTCGAACAGATGGAAACCATTACACCTGAACAGGTATGACTTTGTGAACGTAGATTTGACAAAAGCTGTATTTTGGATGTCTCCTTCAGATGTGATTTTTCTAAAGCTGCAAAATTGCAAATACAAAAAAGATTAATGTGTCTCTTGTACTGTTGCCGGGGTAGGGGGGGGGGTCATGGTGCTCTCTTTAACTTTGTCAGGGCCTTGAATCTGTCACCAGACTGGTTATTTATTCTTGCAGTGTCACATCTTCTGTACTCTTTTTCCATTTTCATGTCTGTCTCCCTCTCTCTCTCTCTCTGTGTCTCTTTTCTTTGTCTCTGTCTGTCTGTCTGTCTGTCTGTCTGTCTCTGTCTGTCTGTCTGTCTGTCTGTCTGTCTGTCTGTCTGTCTGTCTCTCTCTCTCTCTCTCTCTCTCTCTCTCTCTCTCTCTCTCTCTCTCTCTCTCTCTCTCTCTCTGTCTCTCTCTCTTTCTCTCTGTCTCTCTCTGTCTCTCTGTCTCCTCTTCTTTCTCTCTCTCTCTCTCTCTCTCTCTCTCTCTCTCTCTCTCTCTCTCTCTCTCTCTCTCTCTCTCTCTCTCTCTCTCTCTCTCTCTCTCTCTCTCTCTCTCTCTCTCTCTCTCTCTCTCTCTCTCTCTCTCTCTCTCTCTCTCTCTCTCTCTCTCTCTCTCTCTCTCTCTCTCTCTCTCTCTCTCTCTCTCTCTCTCTCTCTCTCTCTCTCTCTCTCTCTCTCTCTCTCTCTATCTCTCTCTCTCTCTCTCTCTCTCTCTCTCTCTCTCTCTCTCTCTCTCTCTCTCTCTCTCTCTCTCTCTCTCTCTCTCTCTCTCTCTCCTTCCCAGACTCACTCTCTCTCTCTCAGACTCTCTCCTCTCTCTCTCTCCTCTCTCTGATCTCTCTCTCCCTCCCCCCTCTCCTACCCCAGACCATCTCCCTTCCTCCCAGACCCTGGTCCCCTCGTCACAACCCACCCCCTCTGATCCCACCCCCACTACCTCCCCTTTCCCAACGAACTCCAGCCCCCTCCCCCTTCCATTCAAATTAGGGTTCTCCCACTCCCCAAGAAAGCCTAGGTGTCCAAACAGCATGGAGGACTGGAAAGCCTAGGGTCAGCCCTCCTTGCAGCCTCCTTGCCAAAAAAGACTTAGGGTTCAGCCCTCCTTTGCCTAGAAAGACTAGGGTTCAGCCCCCCTTTGCCAGGAAAGACCAGGGTTCAGCCCTCCTTTACCAGGAAAGACTAGGGTTCAGCCCTCCTTTGCCAAGAAAGACTAGGGTTCAGCCCTCCTTTGCCAAGAAAGACTAGGGTTCAGCCCTCCTTTGCCACGAAAGACTAGGGCTCAGCCCTCCTTTGCCAAGAAAGACTAGGGTTTGGCCTGAAAGTACAAATATAAATTACATTTAAAATGGATACCATTGTGCAGTGGAATGTGAGAGGCGTAAGAGCAAATTATAAAGAACTAATTTTATTATGTAATTCAAAAGAGACCTCTTGCCCTGGCACTGCAGGAGAGTAAAGAAAAGAGAAACTTATTGGTAAAAAGGATACACCTGTATACAGGGTAATAACACTACACTTTTACTCCATAATTCTTGTCACTTCACCCATCTGGAGTTGAACACCAGTATAAATGTGGTGGCTGCTACTGTCAGTCATTGATCTCATAAATCTTTCACTATCTGTTCTGTATACCTACCATCATTAGTTAACACAAACGTGTATGAAATGAAAAACATTTTATCTCAGCTTCCTCCACTTTCCTCCTAATTGGAGATTTCAATGCCCGTTCTTCTCTATGGGGGGATTCCCAACTAGACAACCGTGGTCTATTGATAGAAAAGTTGATCTCCAATTTCTTCATTCAGCCTATCAATCTGTTTCAGCCATCGATCTATCAATTACCTGTCCCTCTCTTGCTCTAGACTTCTCATGGCATGTTCATGACGACCTCTGTGTTAGTGATCACTACCCTATCGTCTTAGGCTTTCAAACCAACAGAACACAAGACTCTACCCAATATTTCAATTTCAATACACCATGGACAGTCATCAGTAATATTAGTCAGCTACGAACCCTAAGATCACCGCCATGGTGGACAGGGTTATTTCAAAGAAACAAACAATCTCTCTCTCTCTCTCTCTCTCTCTCTCTCTCTCTCTCTCTCTCTCTCTCTCTCTCTCTCTGTCTCTCTCTCTCTCTGTCTCTCTGTCTCTGTCTCTCTCTGTCTCTCTGTCTCTCTGTCTCTCTCTCTCTCTCTCTCTCTCTCTCTCTCTCTCTCTCTCTCTCTCTCTCTCTCTCTCTCTCTCTCTCTCTCTCTCTCTCTCTCTCTCTCTCTCTCTCTCTCTCTCTCTCTCTCTCTCTCTCTCTCTCTCTCTCTCTCTCTCTCTCTCTCTCTCTCTCTCTCTCTCTCTCTCTCTCTCTCTCTCTCTCTCTCTCTCTCTCTCTCTCTCTCTCTCTCTCTCTCTCTCTCTCTCTCTCTCTCTCTCTCTCTCTCTCTCTCTCTCTCTCTCTCTCTCTCTCTCCATGGGCAATTGGTGGGGCTGCTGTTAGGTTCTACTTTCTTTCATCATGCTGTTTCTTATTATTTCACCCGGAGATCACCGCAATGGGTGTTTTCAGTAATCCAAACAAATCAAGCCTCCCCACCATTTGTCTCTCCCTCAGGTCAGGCCAATTCTGTACGAAGACTTTAAAGACGCCATGTTGCAAGTGCGGGCAAGCGTGTCAGCCAAAGATCTGGAGCTTTACGTTGAGTGGAACAAAACATATGGAAGTTTTGGATGCTTGTGATATTGCCGTTAGATAAAACGTTAGGAATAGGATTGTGGTTAAGAGACTTAACGCTACGGAGCAAATTTCACTGGATTGTTGACTGTCTGATTTTTCTCAAATGTGATCCAAAGTATAGATTTTTGTCTTGTTACCCTTTCTCTGCCCAGGAGACATGAAATAGCACTAACAACAGTGCCAGGGATAAATTATTTACAGTTAACCTTCTGAAGGGATGTTGTTCAAACAACATGCAAATGTTTTATGCAGGTATGTCCCTTAGGCCACTCAACAAACCTATTAAAATATGTCCTGTCATATTCATAAGCCACTAAATTCGACATGCAAATGGCATATTATTATGTAGCATGCATAAAACTGATGGCCCAAGGCCGTAAATTATACAGGCATCCACGGCATTTAAAGATAGAGATTGGTTTGTGTTTGGACTATCTCTTTAACTTTAAGGGCACATGGCAGTGAAAGGGTTAACATCATTTAAAATTCAAACAACAATGGGTACATGCATCGCAATCCTGGTGTCTTGACCATGTTGTCAATAGTGTCCAGTCCTTGAAGCAAGTATGGAAGAAAACTTGTCTCTTTTTTAAACATCTAAAATTACCAGTCTTTGTTGCTCCATGATACATTATCGTTCAAATTAAAAATTACTGAAAACTTTCACTGCTTTATCTGCGGGAGTGCATATTTCCTTCAACCGTTATTTGTAAATGATAATTGAGGTCTGACTTTAAAGTTGTCAAATGAAAGCATATGGCAGAGATGGTATGTATACATATTTTTAAAGATAAAGATATATCTTTCTCTACCTATAGCTGGGTACTCATTCATACCTGGAGCCAAGTGAGGAAATCAGAGGGAAGCACCTTCCCTACGAGTTAGGCCTGGGTACTACTCAAGCCATTACTCAATACCAATGAATGCAAGGCTTCGAGGCGTTTTATTCGAATCTCACCATGGTCTTAAGACCAAAGGTGATGAACAGTAACTCCCGTTTTGATAACCAAAGGTGATGAACAGTAACTCCCGTTTTGATAGTAACCTATGCTGTAACTACTAACTACTTTGCCTTGACAAGACCAGATTGAAAGTGAGAGGCAGGGCTGACTGATGAAGCTACATCATTTGCAGCATCCCCGTCCCCTTCTTTTCATGCCAATCGTTTTGAGCATTAGCCTAGCTAGCTTTCCGGCCACTGCCCCACCCTCTCCTTGTACCACGGTGGCAGCAGTTTATTCTACTTGCAACAGCCTCTCACTGGGTCTGTCATCTGTTATCGTGACGGTGCGACATTTCGATCTGCGTGGAGGTCACAAGCGCCCCTTCCTTCCCCCCACCCCCATCTACATCCTCCGTAGTCATGAGTGTGTGGAGGCCAAGGCTCGGTGTTCAGTGTTCATTACGAGGTTGTCTCCAATCATTATCAATAATGAAGACAGTAGTTCATGTATCACGAGGAATAGTCTCATTTTATTTGCCCAGGTTGTCTCATTTTATTTGTCAAGGGTTACTCGAATAACGCAAGACCAGGCAAGACAGTAGTTTGTATCAACGAGGAATAGAACAGCGAGTCTTGCCCAGGCCTACTTTGAGTACAAGGTTGTGGGAAAAACGTCTCTGCCAGCCATGGGTTTGGACTAATGTTATCGTGATTACAAACTTACAACACTACAGTTTACGTCTCTGCCAGCCATGGGTTTGAACTAATGTTATCGTGATTGCAAACTCACAACACTACAGTTTACGTCTCTGCCAGCCATGGGTTTGAACTAATGTTATCGTGATTACAAACTCACAACACTTCAGTTTACGTCTCTGCCAGCCATGGGTTTGCACTAATGTTATCGTGATTACAAACTCACATCACTTCAGTTTACGTCTCTGCCAGCCATGGGTTTGCACTAATGTTATCGTGATTACAAACTCACAACACTACAGTTTACGTCTCTGCCAGCCATGGGTTTGCACTAATGTTATCGTGATTACAAACTCACAACACTACAGTTTACGTCTCTGCCAGCCATGGGTTTGCACTAATGTTATCGTGATTACAAACTCACAACACTACAGTTTACGTCTCTGCCAGCCATAGGTTTGCACTCAATGTTATGCAAATTACAAAGATCACAACACTAGAAATTTACGTTTCAACCAGCCATCAGATTGGTAATGAAATATGTCTGTGAAATTCAAACTTAATTCACCATCAGATTGGTTGACATATGTCATGGAAATATCCATCTTAATTCACCATCAGATTGGTAATGAAATATGTGTGGAAATATCCATCTTAATTCACCATCAGATTGGTAAAAGATTATCCATCTTAATTCACCATCAGATTGGTAATGAAATATGTGTGGAAATTTCCATCTTAATGCACCATCAGATGGTAATGAAATAACACTACGGATTGGTAATGATATGTCTGGAAATCCTTAATTCACCATCAGATTGGTAATGACATATGTCTGGAAATATTCCATCTTAATTCACCATCAGATTGGTAATGAAATATGTGTGGAAATATCCATCAGATTTAATTCAACAAACATCAGATTGGTAATTTCATATTGTGGAAATATCCATCTTAATTCATCATCAGATTGTAATGAAATATGTGGAAATATCCAAACGTGTTCTTATTTCACTTATCAGATTGGTAATTTGAAAAACGTGTTCTGTTTCATTGGCTTATCCATGTAAAATGGGCTTACATTTCAACAAACGTGTTCTGGATTTTGCTTTCACAGTAAAATGGGCTTACATTTCAACAAACGTGTTCTGTTTCATTTTAACTTATCACAGTGTAAAATGGGCTAACATTTCAACATTTCAACAAACGTGTTCTGTTTCATTTTAAGCTTATCACAGTGTAGAATGGGCTAACATTTCAACATTTCAACAAACGTGTTCTATTTCATTGTAAGCTTATCACAGTGTAGAATGGGCTAACATTTCAACATTTCAACATTTCAACAAACGTGTTCTATTTCATTGTAAGCTTATCACAGTGTAGAATGGGCTTACATTTCAACATTTCAACAAACATGTTCTAGGTTTGGATGTGCACTGTGACGTCAGCATGACCGGTATTTAATTGTAGTCCTCTTTTCCTATAAGTGTATGTATGTTTACAAACGCTTCCTGTCACGTATTCAGCGCTCGGCCAAATCAATGAGTGTCTTTGTTGACAGCCAGACGAATACATCATGTTAGCAGGTTTGGCCATTTAGTGCCACATTCTAGTATTCAGTGCCATCTTGTCAGTCAGTGTTACTGTTAGGGCAATTGAGCGTTAGGATAATTGATATTAAAAAAATACTATATGCAGCTACCCTCGCCTGTCATATAGACATTTTTGTGTCATAAACTTGTAGATAAATGAACGTTTTCCCGAATATGCAAAGAACAGAAAATCTACATTTTAGTCTCAGGCTCGCCAATCCAGAACTAAACAAAACATCAAAATCAATTGCTCTCATCTCACACTCACATTATCAGATACAGACACAGACATCAGAACTGAAGACACTATCAAAATCAATTGCTCTCCTCTCACAATCACATTATCAGACACAGACAAAAACATTAAAACTAAACAAACTATCAAAATCAAAATCAATTGACCACAGTCTCAATTGGTCTTTCACACTCAAATTATCAGATAGAGAAAAAGACCACAGAACTGAACAAATTATCAAAATCAATTGGTCTCCTCTCTCACCCTTACATTAACATACAGACAAAGACATCAGAAGAAAACAAGCTATCAAAATCAGTTGGTTTTCCCTCACACTCACATTATGAGATCTCCTTTTACACTCATATTATGAGATCTCCTCTCACACTAACATTATGAGATCTCCTCTCACACTCATATTATGAGATCTCCTCTCACACTAACATTATGAGATCTCCTCTCACACTCACATTATGAGATCTCCTCTCACACTCATATTACCAAATACAGACAAAGGAGTGAGAACTAAAATAACTATCAAAATCATTTGGTCCTTCTCTCTCACTCACATTGACAGATACAGACAAAGACATCAGAACTTCACAAGCTATTCAAATGAATTGCTCTCCTCTAACACTCAACTTATCAGATACAGAAAAAGATCACAGAACTGAACAAACTATCAAAATCGATTGGTTTCTGTTCACACTCACATTATGAGATATCCGTTCACATTCACATTATGAGATATCTGCTCACACTCACATTATGGGATATCTGTTCACACTCACATTATGAGATATCTGTTCACACTCACATTATGAGATATCTGTTCACACTCACATTATGACATCTCTGTTCACACTCACATTATGAGATATCCGTTCACACTCACATTATGAGATATCTGTTCACACTCACATTATGAGATATCTGTTCACACTCACATTATGAGATATCTGTTCACACTCACATTATGAGATATCTGTTCACACTCACATTATGAGATATCTGTTCACACTCACATTATGAGATATCTGTTCACACTCACATTATGAGATATCTGTTCACACTCACATTATGAGATATCTGTTCACACTCACATTATGAGATATCTGTTCACACTCACATTATGAGATATCTGTTCACACTCACATTATGAGATATCCGTTCACACTCACATTATGAGATATCTGTTCACACTCACATTATGAGATATCTGTTCACAGTCACATTATGAGATATCCGTTCACACTCACATTATGAGATATCTGTTCACACTCACATTATGAGATATCTGTTCACACTCACATTATGAGATATCCGTTCACACTCACATTATGAGATATCCGTTCACACTCACATTATGAGATATCTGTTCACACTCACATTATGAGATATCCGTTCACACTCACATTATGAGATATCCGTTCACACTCACATTATGAGATATCCTTTCACACTCACATTATGAGATCTCCGTTCACACTCACATTATGACATCTCTGTTCACACTCACATTATGAGATATCCGTTCACACTCACATTATGAGATCTCCATTCACACTCACATTATAAGATCTCTGTTCACACTCACATTATGAGATCTCCGTTCACACTCACATTATGAGATCTCCGTTCACACTCACATTATGGGATCTCTGTTCACACTCACATTATGAGATATCTGTTCACACTCACATTATGAGATCTCGTTCACACTCACATTATGAGATATCTGATATGGGATATCTGTTCACACTCACATTATGGGATATCTGTTCACACTCACATTATGAGATATCGGATATCCGTTCACACTCACATTATAAGATATCCGTTCACACTCACATTATGAGATATCTGTTCACACTCACATTATGAGATATCTGTTCACATTCACATTATGAGATATCCGTTCACACTCACATTATGAGATATCCGTTCACACTCACATTATGGGATATCTGTTCACACTCACATTATGAGATATCTGTTCACACTCACATTATGAGATATCTGTTCACACTCACATTATGAGATATCTGTTCACACTCACATTATGGGATATCTGTTCACACTCACATTATGAGATATCTGTTCACACTCACATTATGAGATATCTGTTCACACTCACATTATGAGATATCCGTTCACACTCACATTATGAGATATCTGTTCACACTCACATTATGAGATATCAGTTCACACTCACATTATGACATCTCTGTTCACACTCACATTATGAGATATCTGTTCACACTCACATTATGAGATATCTGTTCACACTCACATTATGAGATATCCGTTCACACTCATCATTATGACATATCTAGTTCACTTCCACATGTTAATCACAATGACTCTCACTCATCACTTAGCGGTGGCCTAGCTAGCACTCACACTTCACGTGTTAATCACAATGACTCTCACTCATCATCTGGCCAGCTAGTACTAGTACACTTCCAGGTGTTAATCACAATGACTCTCACTCATCACTTAGCGGTGGCCTAGCTAGTACTAGTACACTTCCACATGTTAATCACAATGACTCTCACTCATCACTTAGCGGTGGCCTAGCTAGTACTAGCACACTTCCACATGTTAATCACAATGACTCTCACTCATCACTTAGCAGTGGCCTAGCTAGCACACTAGCACACTTCCACATGTTAATCACAATGACTCTCACTCATCACTTAGCGGTGACCTAGCTAGCACTAGTACACTTCCACATGTTAATCACAATGACTCTCACTCATCACTTAGCGGTGACCTAGCTAGCACTAGCACACTTCCACATGTTAATCACAATGACTCTCACTCATCACTTAGCGGTGGCCTAGCTAGCACTAGCACACTTCCACATGTTAATCACAATGACTCTCACTCATCACTTAGCGGTGACCTAGCTAGCACTAGCACACTTCCACGTGTTAATCACAATGACTCTCACTCATCACTTAGCGGTGGCCTAGCTAGCACTAGCACACTTCCACGTGTTAATCACAATGACTCTCACTCATCACTTAGCCTACACAGCTGACTGGCCAGTTTGAGCCTGACTATGCGAGGCTTACTAAAAAAAAATTAAGGAAGGAAAGAAAAATGCTCAATTTTTATCTAAAGTCCTGCTGTATCCGGAGTTCGGGCCTTTCCCTCTCCCGTTAACTCCAAGCACAGGTAATACTAGTAGTAATAGAGTTTACATAGAGAAAAAAAAAGGGGAATTGCCGTAAGGTCCCGCTGTAGGGATGGGTGAGTTCTACTGTATAGCTATTTTGTTAAGCGCCAGTCAATAAGTTATAAAAATATGAAGTGTTTGTTATTATCATTACCGGTGGTCATCCTGTTCCTTCCCCTTCTTCTTCTTCTCTTATTATTAATAATAATCATCACTACAAACGCTAGCATTATCATTTACAATATTAGAATGATTATTAACAAGAGTAGAAATGGTAGCACTAGCAGTAGTTAACTGCCTTTGTAATAACATTATTATTTATGAATAATGACGTGGGGTACTCACTGCCCTGGTATTTTACTATGATTAAATAAAAGCTTCAGGCTCTACACAAAAGAGTTACCACCGATATATTTCTGAAACGACAGATAATTTTGTGCGCTAAACGCCCCAGTGACCTAGTTACCCATTTCCCTGCCGGGTCGACAGGAGAGCCAGGAAAATTGTGCATGGGTGAAATATCAATTTTTCAACGATCAAACTAATCAAAGAAATAATCAATTAATAACAATGATAAAACTAATCGAAGAAATAATCAATTAATAACGATAAAACTAATCAAAGAAATAATCAATTAAAACTAAAACTAATCAAAGAAATAATCAATTAATAACAACGATAAAACTAATCAAAGAAATAATCAATTAATAACGATAAAACTAATCAAAGAAATAATCAATTAATCAACGATAAAACTAATCAAAGAAATAATCAATTAGTAACAACGATAAAACTAATCAAAGAAATAATCAATTAATAACAACGATAAAACTAATCAAAGAAATAATAATTCAATTAATAATCAATTAGTTAACAACGATAAAACTAATCAAAGAAATAATCAATTAATCGATAAAATAATAGAAATAATCAATTAATAACAACGATAAAACTAATCAAAGAAATAATCAATTAGTAACAACGATAAAACTAATCAAAGAAATAATCAATTAATAACATGGATAAAACTAATCAAAGAAATAATCAATTAATCAATAATCAAAGAAATAATCAATTAATAACAACGATAAAACTAATCAAAAGATAAAAAATAATCAATTAATAACATTTTCGAAATAATCATAAATTAATCAAAGAAATAATCAATTAATAACAAAATAATCAAAGAAATAATCAATTTAACAACGATAAAACTAATCAAAGAAATAATCAATTAACAATAGCAAAGGATTTAAAACTAATCAAAGAAATAATCAATTAGTAACAACGATAAAACTAATCAAAGAAATAATCAATTAGTAACAATGATAAAACTAATCAAAGAAATAATCAATTAGTAATAACGATAAAACTAATCAAAGAAATAATCAATTAGTAACCATAAAACTAATCAAAGAAATAATCAATTAGTAACAACGATAAAACTAATCAAAAAATAATCAATTAGTAACGACAATCAGAACAAAAGAAAACAGAATTTGCAAACCACAGTTGTATAAAAATGTAAACAATTTAATCAGATTTTCATTTTCGTTCACAATTTCATCTTTGTACAACAATTTCATATTTTTAATTTTAATTAACTTGTGTCATCATACAGTTATAGCAAAGGATTTGTTATGTTGTTCTTTTTGTGTGATGTAACAAAATACAATAAATGAAAGAGTTGTCAGTTTTTGCCTCATTTGCCCTGAAGCGGTGTCAGTCAAAGTACCATTGCTTCCTTTTTGGCTCAAAAGAAAACAGGATTTAGAAAAAAACCAAGGATTTAGAAAGAAAACAAGGATTTAGAAAGAAAACAAGGATTTAGAAAGAAAACAGGATTTAGAAAGAAAACAAGATTTCAAAGATTTAGAAAAGAAAACAAGGATTTAGAAAGAAAACAAGGATTTCAAGGATTTAGAAAGAAAACAAGGATTTCAAGGATTTAGAAAGAAAACAAGGATTTCAAGTGATTTAGAAAGAAAACAAGGATTTAGAAAGAAAACAAGGATTTCAAGGATTTAGAAAGAAAACAAGGATTTCAAGGATTTAGAAAGAAAACAAGGATTTAGAAAGAAAACAAGGATTTAGAAAGAAAACAAGGATTTAGAAAGAAAACAAGGATTTCAAAGATTTAGAAAGAAAACAAGAATTTCAAGGATTTAGCAAGAAAACAAGAATTTCAAGGATTTAGCAAGAAAACAAGAATTTTAAGGATTTAGAAAGAAAGCAACAAAATATGAATATATTGAAAGATCCAAAGCTTAATCGTTTCCGTTAGTGAAATTAAACACATTGATGTCCCGTAACTGTCATCGGTAACTTGTGGCAAACATCAATCATACAATATGCAATGCAGGTTTGATGCGAGTTTTGTCCAGTACAATCATGTACATCTTTTGGCCACACGGTGATTATTAAGTTCAAAGTTCAAAGTATTAGTTCGAGTTGTTTTTCACATCCTTTTTTCACCCATGGCAATACCCATGGCAACACCCAGTAATAACAGAGTAACATTAACATCTCTTTGCTGTTTTACGGGGTTTTTTTCCCCCTGGTGTTTCTTGATTATTTATTTATGTCTGTATAAAGCATACGGAATGCATGAATGCTCTACCAAAATGTCATGTATTTGTTGTCTGTTCTAATGACTCTACCCAAAATGTCATGTCTTTGTTGTCTGATGAAGAGCTCTACCCAAAATGTCATGTATTTTTGTTGACGAAGGGCTCTACCCAAAATGTCATGGGTTTGTTGTCTCGACTCTACCAAAAATGTATTTGTTGACTCTACCCAAAATGTCATGTATTTGTTGTCTGACGAATGACTCTACCCAAAATGTCATGTATTTGTTCTGTCTTCCTCATTGGAGTTGTTACTAATCATGTAGTTTATCACTTTTAATGTGTAGGCCCAACAGAGGTTGGCAGGCGCAGCTGGTAGTTCCTACTTCTTTCCTTTCCTTCGTTTTTCATTTATCTTTCATCTTGCTGTTTCCTCTCAGTTCACCCTGAGATAGATAAGGAACAAATAAATCTAATCTTTTAACGTTGTGGCTGAATTTTATTGTATAAAAAGGGAAATTGAAATGTGGCCATTTTTCTTTTTTTACATTGAGGTCACTAGCTTCTATTCCTATAACATTCACTACTTTCATGTAATGAGAAAATAATCTTTGACAGAAACGGCAGTATTGGAAAATGTGTCTTTCCCATAGAATAGAAGTGTTTGTCAGACAACACAACATAAACTCATTACATGGAGAGACATTTCATCTAGAACAATAATACTAAAACTAAATTAAAATAATTTTAAAGAACCCATGAAAACTATTTGTGATTAGATTGAGACACACAAAAGAAAACTGAAACCAAAACAAAGACATGTCCTTTTTTCCATAGTTTTTGAATCTGTCGCCTAAACGAGTCCACACCATATGGTCCTTGGGTGTGCGGACGCCTGGCTAGGAGAAATGTTTGCATTCCTATCTGACAATGCCTTCCTTCTAGACACAGTTCCTGCACAATGTGGTAGTAATAATAACAACAATGGTAATAATAATAATAATAATAAGCTAATCATCAGATCCCAAACACCGTTGATCATTCATCCGCTACTAGTGTGGCTTCTGTCTCCTCCTCGTTCTCAGATCCCGCTTGTTCTTCATTCTGTGAATAATTTTTAAGAAACAAACGAAAAGACAAAATAATTAAAATTTTAGAATGCAAAATTGAAATACAGTAGTCGCTGAATAATAAAACGCTGTTTAAGAGAAAAGAAAAACTTGTAAATAGGCATACTGTGCAGTTGTGGGAATATAGGGAAGCCAATCAAGTGAACCCATTAACTCAGACATGTTATTATCACTCACAAAGCTAAATTACATTTCTATACATTTCTTTTATTATCACTCACAAAGCTAAATTATACTTCTACACATTTCTTTTATTATCACTCACAAAGCTAAATTATACTTCTACACATTTCTTTTATTATCACTCACAAAGCCAAATTACATTTCTACACATTTCTCTTATTATCACTAATATCGCACTCACAAAAGCTAAATTACATTTCTACACCCGTATTTCTTTTATTATCGTATCACTAATATCACACCTACAAAGCTAAATTACATTTCTACACATTTCTTTTATTATCGTATCACTAATATCACACCTACAAAGCTAAATAACATTTCTTCACATTTCTTTTATTATCACTAATATCACACCTACAAAGCTAAATTACATTTCTACACATTTCTTTTATTATCGTATCACTAATATCACACCTACAAAGCTAAATAACATTTCTACACATTTCTTTTATTATCACTAATATCACACTTACAAAGCTAAATTACATTTCTACACATTTCTTTTATTATCACTAATATCACACTTACAAAGCTAAATTACATTTCTACACATTTCTTTTATTATCGCTAATATCACACTTACAAAGCTAAATTACATTTCTACACATTTCTTTTATTATCGTATCACTAATATCACACTTACAAAGCTAAATTATATTTCTACACATTTCTTTTATTATCGCTAATATCACACTTACAAAGCTAAATTACATTTCTTTTATTATGACTAATATCGAACTCACATGGTAAAACAAAGACTAGATATGTCTAAAATTCTTACTTTCCTCTTGATGGTACAATTATTTGTGAAGAATGCCATTTTAAAAGTAATGAAAAAAGTGATATTGTAGTTAACCTTTGATTAAATTCTGTAGTTGAAGCTGTGAACTAGAATAGGAAATGCAGATATGAATGTATGAGTAGGTAAAATGTTTATAAAATTCTAAATATGAAATAGTCAAAATAGTCAAAACACTAGATTTGCATTCAAATTTCCTGATGGATATAATATATAAATCTTAAGTTCTGCCAAATTCGGGCTGAAACAAAAACTGAAAATCTCAGAAAAAATGTGAAACTCTCAAGGAACGACTCAATTAAACACCCAAAGTGAGCAGAACGAGGCAATGAAACATCAAACACAGATTCCAATGTTGGTTGTGTTTTGGGTTTTTTGTATTGGAATTTTGTATTGGGATTTTTGATTGGTTTTTTTATTGGGTTTTGTGATTGGGTTCTTTGGTTGGGTTTTGTGGTTGGGTTTTTTATTTGGGATTTTTATTGGGTTTTTTATTGGGTTCTTTGATTGGGTTTTGTGATGGGGTTTTTTATTGCGATTTTTTATTGGGTTTTTTATTGGGTTCTTTGATTGGGTTTTGTGATATATATTTTTATTGGGTTTTTTATTGGGAATTTTTATTGGGGTTTTTTATTGGGATTTTTATTGGGTCTTTTCTCCAGCAGGTAACAGGAAATTGGCAAAAACTCGTGTTTGAACAGAATTCTAATAATAATAATTAATAATAATACATGATGTTCAGGAAACCCAAGGATAGTTTCCGTCTGTCTTATTTCTTCCATGATAAGAGCTTCCATCATCTAGGGTACAAGGACAGGAAACAAGATCTTATTTCTGTATCCCACATTTATCATATACATAACAAGTATAATTAATTGTCCGTTGGCTGTGCAGGGAGAGACACAAAGAGCACAGTGTAAATATAAGATGCAGTATCCGTAGCAGATAGTTGATTCAATTTGGTGAGCAGATTGTGTTGCTGGCACAAAGATGTAAATCTATCGTCGCCGTTATTCATGGTTACCTCACTGATATACTCACCACACTATAATAAAGGCCACATTTAAAAACGTACCACTATAATAAAGGCCACATTTAAAAACGTACCACTATAATAAAGGTCACATTTAAAAACGTACCAATAATAAAGGCCACATTTAAAAACGTACCACTATAATAAAGGCCACATTTAAAAACGTACCACTATAATAAAGGCCACATTTAAAAACGTACCACTATAATAAAGGCCACATTTAAAAACGTACCACTATAATAAAGGCCACATTTAAAAACGTACCACTATAATAAAGGCCACATTTAAAAACGTACCACTATAATAATGGCCACATTTATAATAATGGCCACATTTAAAAACGTACCACTATAATAAAGGCCACATTTAAAAAACGTACCACTATAATAAAGGCCACAAAAAACGTACCACTATAATAAAGGTCCCATTTAAAACGTACCACTATAATAAAGGTCCCATTTAAAAACGTACCACTATAATAAAGGTCACATTTAAAAACGTACCACTATAATAATAAAGGCCATATTTTTGTAACGGCGGAGTGTTGTTTTTTTATTGTAAATTCTCGTGAACTTCCAAGATGTGAGCTTCTACTCCCTGCAGTGTGTGTGTGCCTGTCATGCGCAATGTAGATCACGTGCATGGAAGTTTGTTGATGAAAACACACACATTTTTGCACAGTAAATGTATAGCATATTCGGAATTGAAAAAGCATCACTTCATTTCATTTAGTTAATGGGCTCATTGGCACTGAGCAAGATGGCAGCTCTGAGTCATGACGAGCGTAATGTCGTCATAGGACTTAGTCAAGGGGCACACCTTTCAGTGAAGTTGCCAGACGGATGAATTGTTACCGCACTTCAATCCCAACATTGTCGCAACGACATGATGTGTCCGACCTCGACAGCGGAGAGGACAACCCGACGACGACAACGCAAACACAGGACCGCCATATTGTGCTTACTCACTTGCGTAATCGGTTTCAAATCGCATACCAAACAGCCACCACCATTGTTGGCAATAGAGGCCCAGTGCACACAAATACCGTCCGCAACAGATTAGGGAATGCGGGATTAAACTGTTGCCAACCATACGTGGGCCCTGTTCTAAACTTTCGGCAACGCCAGAGTCGTTGGGCCAGCCAGCAACAAACAATGATTGGATGTTACTGGAATTCAGTTCTCTTTACAGATGAGAGCCGATTTAACGTTTCCACCCTGATGGACGTGTTTGAGTTAGGAGACGATGCGGACAGCTATTTTCTCCAAACTGTGTCAATGTCATGGAGCGGGACCGCTATGGAGGAGGCAGTGTTCACATATACAAATGTTAGAGGATATTTGAAAGAGTTACAGGATATTAAACTTGTTTAGAGGATATTTAAAAGGGTTACAGGATATTAAACTTGTTTAGAGGATATTTAAATGAGTTACAGGATATTAAAAATGGTTGAAGGACATTTAAAGGATTTAGAGGATATTAAAGCTGTTAAGAGGATATCTAAAAGATTTACAGGATATGAAAAAAGTTTAGAGGATACTTCATAAGTTTACAAGATATTAATAAAAGTTTACAGGAATATAAAAAACCTGGTATTTTAAGCATCAAAAGCTTACAAAGAATACCTGGTATTTTAAGGGTCAAAAGCCTACAAAGAACACCTGGTATTTCAAGGGTCAACAGCCTACAAAGAAAACCTGGTATTTTAAGGTCAACAGCCCACAAAGAATACCTGGTATTTCAAGCGTCAAAAGCCTACAAAGAATACCTGGTATTTCAATGGTAAACAGCCTACGAAGAATACCTGGTATTTCAAGGGTGAAAAGCCTACAAAGAATACCTGGTATTTTAAGGGTCAACAGCCTACAAAGAGTACCTGGTATTTCAATGATCATCAGTCTACAAAGGATACCTGGTATTTCAATGATCATCAGCCTACAAAGAATACCTGGTATTTCAATGATCATCAGTCTACAAAGAATACCTGGTATTTCAATGATTATCAGCCTACAAAGAATACCTGGTATTTCAATGATCATCAGTCTACAAAGGATACCTGGTATTTCAATGATTATCAGCCTACAAAGAATACCTGGTATTTCAATGATCATCAGTCTACAAAGAATACCTGGTATTTCAATGATCATCAGCCTACAAAGAATACCTGGTATTTCAATGATCATCAGCCTATAAAGAATATTTGGTATTTCAATGATCATCAGTCTACAAAGAATACCTGGTATTTCAATGATCATCAGTTCAGTCTACAAAGAATACCTGGTATTTCAATGGTCATCAGCCTACAAAGAATACCTGGTATTTCAATGATCATCATCCTACAAAGAATACCTGGTGTTTCGAGGGTCAAAAGCCTATATATCAAACAATTGTATTTCAAGGGTCAAAAGCTTATATCAAAAAATTGTATTTCAAGGGTCAAACGCTTATATCAAACAATTGTATTTCAAGGGTCAAAAGCCTATATCAAATAATTGTATTTCAAGGGTCAAACGCCTATATCACACAATTGTGTTTCAAGGGTCAGAAGTCCAGAAAGAAGATCTTTTATTTCGAGTGTGTCAAGAGTGTAGAACGAAAAAACGCATTTCAAAGATCAAATTCAGGGTCAGCAAAGGTCATTAAAGCAGGTTTGACGGACAGAAAGCCACGCTGAAGGAAGAAGAAAGCTTCACATCTACCTCATGTACTTTGTGTGCCAATCATCAAACGTAACAACAGCACTATGCCGCCAGTATAAAAAAAACTACATTAGACTCAAACACATTCATAATGAAGGTCACAACTTACCGCTTTCTCTTCCTCTTCCTGTTTCCTTTGTTGATAAACTTCCTCGCCTTCCGTCCTTTCCTCGTCTGTGTACTCATCTTTGTCCAGTCGTTCTAGCGTTCTGATGCCGATGAGAGTCTCCAGGCGGTAGTCGTCCTCGTCGGCACATGGGTTTTCTACACGCCGGGACGAAAGGTCAGACAAGTTCAGGCCTACTTACTAGTCACACTTCTTACAGAACTGTTGTGTTGAGTAGTGTGACATTTCTAGTCTACTGCCACTGCCAGGCTTGCTACCACAATTATGAGATCTTGAGTTGGAATCCTGGCATGGCATGCTTGTTCCCTGGGAAAGACACTTTCCCCACATGTCCCTACTCGACCTAGGTGCAAATGCGCACCAGCGTTAGCTTTGGTATAACACCTGAGACAGACAAGCGTCTTGTCTGGGAGGCCATGCAGGAATATTACCTGCTCTGCTTCACACTGTACAAACCAGGTAACATTGACAGTAACATTTAGATCTATTCAAAGACCTTGATAACACTATTGACAGTAACATTTAGATCTATTCAAAGACCTTGATAACACTATTGACAGTAACATTTAGATTCAAATACCTTGATAATGCTATTGACAGTAACATTTAGATCTATTCAAAAGACCTTGATAACACTATTGATAACATTTAGATCTATTCAAATTCAAAGACCTTGATAACACTATTGATAACATTTAGATCTATTCAAATACCTTGATAACACTATTGATAACATTTAGATCTATTCAAAGACCTTGATAACACTATTGATAACATTTAGATCTATTCAAAGACCCTGATATTAGTGATAACACTATTGACAGTAACATTTAGATCTATTCAAAGACCCTGATAACGCTATTGACAGTAACATTTAGATCTATTCAAAGACCCTGATAACACTATTGACAGTAACATTTAGATCTATTCAAAGACCTTGATAACACTATTGATAGTAACATTTAGATCATGTACCGTTATTATCAAAGCTGTTCTTTAAAGACAAAAGACAGAAGCTGTTACTATCAAAGCTGTTATTTTAAGACATAATCTATTATTAACAAAGCTGTTCTTTACAGACATAATCCATTACTATCAAAGATATATTTTAAAGACATAATTTGCTATGTCGCTATAGCCATACCAGGTTTCTCTGGATAGAGAGGGACAAACAAAGCATTTTGATTCCGATTTTGATTTCATCTCTGATTTTAGTTCTAACGTCTTTTCTAATTTGGATTCCAATTTTGATCCTGATTTTAATTTTTCTTTTATTTCCCATTTTGATTTCAGTTCTGCTTTTGATTCTGATTTTAATTCCAATTAAATTATCAATTTTAATTCTAATCTCAAGTCTGATTTTCATTCTGATTTTGGTTCTGATTTTTATTTCTATTTTATTCTCTAATTCTGATGTTATTTCTGTTTGAATTCTGATTTCAGGTTTAATTTACTTCAGCTCTGATTATTTTCAGTTTTGATTCAGATTCTGACTTTTGTTTTGTTTTATTTGGAAAACAAACAGCAAATCATTTTATGACAAAACTTGTTTTTGACAACATTCTTATGGAAGACTTACCTGCAAGCACCATAGCCCTGAGCAACGGGAGAACTTTCATTTTGGAACTCTCCTTCACAGATGTGAGCAAATTACCTCTGTAAAGAAAAGAAGAAAAAAACAATGCTGAAGATTATTTGCTTTATCTGTGTCTCATTTGTTTCAAATTAATAATGGAAATGCACTAAGAGTTCTGTGTTCTTATTTGAGTAGATGGCTACAAAGGCGTTCAAGCGAAATATGCCCCTCTTTCATGCCCATCTTCCATGCCTCTCTTTCATGCTTCTCTTTCATGCTTATCTTTAATGCTTCTCTTTCATACTTATCTTTCATGCTTCTCTTTCCTACTTATCTTTCATGCTTCTCTTTCATACCTCTCTTTCACTTTCCTCTTTCATGCTTCTCTTTCATGCTTCTCTTTCATGAGTCTCTTTCATGCTTCTCTTTCATACTTATCTTTCATGCCATCTTCCATGCCTCTCTTTCATGCTTCTCTTTCATGTTTCTCTTCCATGCCTCTCTTTCAGGCTTCTCTTTCATGCTTCTCTTTCATGCCTCTCTTTCATGCCTCTCTTTCCTGCTTCTCTTTCCTGCTGCTCTTTCATGCTTCTCTTTCATGCTTCTCTTTCATGCTTCTCTTTCATGCTTCTCTTTCATGCTTCTCTTTCATGCTGCTCTTTCATGCTTCTCTTTCGTACTTCTTTTCAAGCATGTATTGCATTCTTCTCTTTCCTACCTCTTTTTCAAGCATGTATTGCATTCTTCTCTTTCCTACCTCTTTTTCACGCATGTCTTGCATTCCTCTTTTTTTACCTCTCTTTTAGACTTGTCTTTCGTGCTTCTCTATCATGCCCTCATTTCATACATGTCTTTTATGCTTCTCTTTTGTGTTCCCTTCCGTGCTTCTCTTCCATGCCTCTATTGAATACCTCTATTTCATACGTCTCTTTCTTGCCTCTCTTTCATGCCTCTCGTACCTACTTCTCTTTCATACTTCCTTTTAATGTTTCAATTTCATGCGTCTCTTTCATGCCTCTCTTCCATGCATCTCTTTCATGCCTCTCGTACCTACTTCTCTTTCCTACTTCTATTTTATACATCTCTATCATGCTTCTTTTCCATGCTTCTCTTTCATGCTTCTCTGACATGCTGTTCTTTCATGCTCTGTCATTCTTCTATTTCATGCTCCTCTATCAGGCTCCTCTATCATGCTTCTTTTTTCTGCTTTTCTTTTATGTTTCATTTTCATGCTTCTCTGTTATATTTTTTTTCATGCTTCTCTTTTATGTTTCTTTTTCATGTTTTTCTTTTATGTTTCTTTTTCATACTTCTCTTTTATGTTTCTTTTTCATTTTCTTTATGTTTCTTTTTCTTTTCTCTTTTATGTTTCTTTTTCATTTTCTTTTATGTTTTTTTTTTTTCTTTTATGTTTCTTTTTCATGCTTCTCTTTTATGTTTCTTTTTCATGTTTCTTTATGTTTCTTTTCATACTTCTCTTTTATGTTTCTTTTTCATACTTCTCTTTTATGTTTCTTTTTCATGCTTCTCTTTTATGTTTCTTTTTCATACTTCTCTTTTATGTTTCTTTTTCACTTCTCTTTTATGTTTCTTTTTCATGCTTTCTCTTTTTCATGCTTATGTTTCTTTTTCATACTTTCTTTTATGTTTCTTTTTCATACTTCTCTTTTTGTTTCTTTTTCATACTTCTCTTTTATGTTTCTTTTTCATACTTCTGTTTTTATGTTTCTTTTTCATACTTTCTTTATGTTTTTTCTCTTTTATGCTTCTCTTTTATGTTTCTTTTTCATGCTTATGTTTCTTTTTCATACTTCTCTTTTATGTTTCTTTTTCTTACTTCTCTTTTATGTTTCTTTTTTCATGCTTCTCTTTTTATGTTTCTTTTTCATACTTCTCTTTTATGTTTCTTTTTCATGCTTATGTTTCTTTTTCATACTTCTCTTTTATGTTTCTTTTTTTTATACTTCTCTTTTATGTTTCTTTTTCATGCTTATGTTTCTTTTCTTTTATGTTTCTTTTTCATGCTTCTCTTTTATGTTTCTTTTTCATACTTGCTTCTCTTTTATGTTCATGCTTTTTCATACTTCTCTTTTATGTTTCTTTTTCATACTTCTCTTTTTTTTATGTTTCTTTTTCATACTTCTCTTTATGTTTCTTTTTCATGCTTATGTTTCTTTTTCATACTTCTCTTTTATGTTTCTTTTTCATACTTCTCTTTTATGTTTCTTTTTCATACTTCTCTTTTATGTTTCTTTTTCATACTTCTCTTTTATGTTTCTTTTTCATACTTCTCTTTTATGTTTCTTTTTCATGCTTATGTTTCTTTTTCATACTTCTCTTTTATGTTTCTTTTTCTTACTTCTCTTTTATGTTTCTTTTTATGTTTCTTTTTCATGCATACTTCTCTTTTATGTTTCTTTTTCATACTTCTCTTTTATGTTTCTTTTTCTTACTTCTCTTTTATGTTTCTTTTTCATTCATACTTCTCTTTTATGTTTCTTTTTCATACTTCTCTTTTATGTTTCTTTTTCATGCTTCTCTTTCTTTACTTTTTTCACACGTGAAAATATGTACCTGAGATTAACATATTGCAGCGATTTTTGTACTTCATCAAATCCCTCCAAATTTTCAATTTGGTTGTCTCTGAGATGCAACGTGGTCAGACCAGGAAGACGGTACATCCTTCGATGCGTTTTATCATATTGGCAGCCTGGGAAAAGAAACACAATTTATTTTATCCCCATGGCGGCATTTCTTTGTACTTTGGGTTTTACTGATGTTGGGGGTTTCGATGAGGTGTAAAACGAACTGGACATGTCCTTTAATTTGACTTCCTGATGCAACTGATTGTGTCTCATGGAACGCTTACCAAAAACAGGTTCTTGAGGGTTGGCAGATAGACGCCATCGGTACTCTCTAATTTGTTTCCCCTTAGCTCAATGGTATGGAGACGCGTCAATTTGGTGGCGTCAAAGCCGGACACCTCTTTGATAAGATTATCTGTGGACAGGTGAGAGAGAGAGAGAAATGGTTGAGAGGCACTTTTTTTCCGACTGAGCCTCATGGCATTGTCCTTTTAATGGGGCATTTAACATAGTCATTAGGAGTAAATGCAATCTTGAATTTCTGGTGCAAAACTAGGTCAATTTTGGCATCTTTCAAAAACGAAGCAGTCCTACAGTTTTTATTTTATATGTGTATAATTTTGCACATAGAAACTTCAAACCTATATCTGGAATCTCTCGAATCGTTTTTTTTTTTATATACCTTGTATAGTTTTCTTTTTACAAATTAAAAAAAATTGAGGCTTGAAGGAAACTAATTTCTCTCAAATTTCCCAAAACATCCATGAATTCTTCAGACAGTTAAAAAGATATAAAAATCCAATAATAGTGTCTTTTAATGATGATAAAGCAGCTGTATGCCAAATTTCAAGCGAATCCGTTGAAAATTGTAGGACTACTTAGCAAAAAACAGTAAAACGTCAATTATCAGGAAAAGCATTAAACCTTTTTTTCCCATTATTTTATTGATTTTTCGTATACAAAAGTAGAAACGAGTAGGATAATGATTTGAAATGTCATAAACCCATGAGAGATTGTCAACTACTGCCCCGGCTCCCTTATACTCATTTTGGACAGCATCTTTTGATAACATGTGCATGTCATTATTGTCCTGATGATCTAAGACACTATTGAATACATCTGATCATATGTACATTATTCTGATAGATTACATTGTGCTAATTAAAATGAGTACCAACTTGTCATACTTAAGACAAATTACTAGCTTTTATGGTTTAAATGATGTGGTGAAAGTTTGTCGGTATCATATCGAAAAGAAATCGTAAAAATTCAAAGAACCGATACTGAGCTTATTTTAGGCTATGTATGTGAAGGGAAGGAATGGCTGTGTTTACTAATACAATAAACTAGATTTGTTCTATTTTGGGAAAAAATGGTCGTCTCAGGACCGTAAACAGTAACAGTAAACGCATCTCTGCCGACCACTCACGACACACTAAATCAACACAACTGGTGAAGAAACTCGGCCTTGAACTGCTAGCTGTAAGACGAAGAAGAGCAAAGGCCACAGCCATGTTCAAAATAACCAACAACATCATGAACATATTCAAAATAACCAACAACACCATGAACACATCTCTGCCCCATACACTAAACCACAGCCAGAGATATACAAAACAACAAAACACTGACTATTCCGACAACCAAAGTCTGAGTCTTTCTGCATTCAGTTTTTATATCCACCACCTGCATCTGGAATTCTCTCAGTCAATATACCATTGACTCTACTAACATTGACACATTTAGGACATACCATCGACTCTATTAACATTGACACATTTAGGAGATACCATTGACTCTATTAACATTGACACATTTAGGACATGCCATCGACTCTATTAACATTGACACATTTAGGACATACCATCGACTCTGTTAACATTGACACATTTAGGAGATACCATCGACTCTATTAACATTGACACATTTAGGACATACCATCGACTCTATTAACATTGACACATTTAGGAGATACCATCGACTCTATTAACATTGACACATTTAGGAGATACCATCGACTCTATTAACATTGACACATTTAGGACATACCATCGACTCTATTAACATTGACACATTTAGGACATACCATCGACTCTACTAACATTGACACATTTAGGACATACCATCGACTCTATTAACATTGACACATTTAGGACATACCATCGACTCTATTAACATTGACACATTTAGGACATACCATCGACTCTACTAACATTGACACATTTAGGACATACCATCGACTCTACTAACATTGACACATTTAGGAGATACCATCTACTCTACTAACATTGACACATTTAGGAGATTATTACCAACTTATTAGGACAATAAAAGATGTAGCTGTGTATTGGTCTTAACAAACACAGGAGGTTTTCAACTTATTGACAAAAAAGAGCAGAAGAAGAAGAAGAAGAAGAAGAAGAAGAAGAAGAAGAAGAAGAAGAAGAAGAAAAAAGAAGAAGAAGAAGAAGAATAAGAAGAAGAATTGTAAACAAAAACCAAAATGGCAGTATACAACACAGCTTATTGTCCTACTCTCCTTTATGACAGTGAAACCTGGACTTTAGACAGTAGAAAATACAATAGAGTACAGACAGCTGAAATGAAATATCTAAAAAAGCAGTAAGGAAAACTGAAAGAGATAAAATTAGAAAACAACAATAAAGGTCAAACCAAAACAGATGGCATAAAAACAAAGATTGAAATAATAAACTCAAATGGTTTGGGCATGTAAATGAAATGAATGATAAGAAAATAGCTAAATCAATATATACAATGCTAAAACCCAAGTTAAAAGACCAAAAGACAGAGCTTGGAGAAAGCAGGAAGAAGATATAAAAGAGACACTAAAACAAAGAAATTTTACCTTCACAAAAGGAAACAGAAAATGTCAGGACAGAGTAGCCTGAAAAAAGATCATTTCGGGCATCTAAACCCATAGAACAGAAGGTAGGATGGAACTGATAAATAAAGAAAGAAAGAAAAAAAGAATGACAGAAAAAGCAAATTTGGTTACAAGTATTTGAGAGACAAAACAAAAAAACTGACAAGAGTGAATCTGTTACTATTTATAACTGCAAAATCATCAAATATTTAGTTAGAACAATATTTTAGTTCTGAGCCGCCAAACTGTCAGTGTAAAGTGTAAAGTGGACATTGAAAGTAATGAAAGAGTGTCCAGTCACTATTGTTGTGGTGAAATGACAGAGCTGGACCTAGTGGACTGTTCTAGGCCTACGCTTCACACATTTAGGACCATTGACTAAGATCATATTATAGCAAGCCTCAATGGTCAACACACAGATGATGTGATATTGTAAAACATGCCGCTAATCTCAGCAAAACATTTTTTTCCTACACTTCCTGTCTAACAGTGGTACTGTCCCCTGTTTTCACTTGCCCGGTGCTTTTAACGGAGAGACAAGAACATCAAACACACTTACTGTTTAGGTTGAGATGTTCCAACATCAAACACACTTACTGTTTAGGTTGAGATGTTCCAACATCAAACACACTTACTGTTTAGATTGAGATGTTCCAACATCAAACACACTTACTGTTTAGATTGAGATGTTCCAACATCAAACACACTTACTGTTTAGGTTGAGATGTTCCAACATCAAACACACTTACTGTTTAGGTTGAGATGTTCCAACATCAAACACACTTACTGTTTAGATTGAGATGTTCCAACATCAAACACACTTACTGTTTAGATTGAGATGTTCCAACATCAAACACACTTACTGTTTAGATTGAGATGTTCCAACATCAAACACACTTACTGTTTAGATTGAGATGTTCCAACATCAAACACACTTACTGTTTAGATTGAGATGTTCCAACATCAAACACACTTACTGTTTAGGTTGAGATGTTCCAACATCAAACACACTTACTGTTTAGGTTGAGATGTTCCAACATCGGATGGTTGATTCCTTCTGTTGTTGTGATTCTGTTGTGACTGAAACTTGCTACCTGGAATTCAAAGAGTGAAAACTTACAAGAGCATTAACTTTGTATGGTTGTATTTTTAATTTCAGTTTTTCTTAAACTTTGTCAGCTTTGCAAAACACTTTTTGCTTTTTAATCAGTTGTGAGTCATAAAAACTGATCAGATTTATGTAGAAATGTATCCCATATAAAACAAATACTAATCATATCAAATAAGGTTACGTGAATGCTTCATAACATATTTCTTTATATCAGGACAAGCACTCATCCTCTGTCACTGCTTTTCCTTTCTGCCGTACAGAAACTTAGTCTAACAAGCTATTGTCATCTACCTTAGATGTATGTTATTATGATGATAATAACATCAATAATAATAATAATAATAATAACATAATAATAATAATAATAATTATAATAATAATAATAATGATACTAATAATAATAATAACAACAATAATAGTAATCATAGTAATCATAGTAATAATAATAATAATAATAATAATAATAATAATAATAATAATAATAATAATAATAATATAATAATAATAATAATAATAATAATAATAATAATAATAACAATAATAATAGTAATAATAAAAATAATAATGATAATGATAATAATGATAGTGATGCAGCTGCTGCTGATGATGATGACAATAATGATGATGATGATAATAATAATGATGATGATAATACTGATAACACCAATAACAACAATACTAATAATACAGTAATATCGCCTACAATCTCAATCCTCGGGAGACAGAAACAGTGGGTTCTGAACCCATACGTTGCCGAGTTTGACTATAGTCGAAACTTCCGGTTGTCATTCGTATTGCCGACTTCGACTGTGGTCGAAACTTGGCCAGCTCCACTGAAAAGGCCGAATATAAAATTTAAAAGTAGATTTTTACATAGAGTAGTTTCCTGTCCATCGTAATAGACTGCTGCTACTGCATGATTTTTTGCCGTTCAAAATTTGCCGATTTGGCCTATTTTTCTGGCTTGTCTACACTGGCAATCTCGAAATCGTGGATTTCAATGATGAACAGACTATGCACTGTTATGAATCTGATTCTGACGAGGCTAGAGTTGAAGAAAGTGATGATCCATGATGCAGCGAATATGATAGAGGTGTTGAAGACCTTGTTGACTACAGTGACAACGAAGTGTATGAGGTTCTTTGGGAGAGAGCACAAGTAAAAAGGCGTGGCGCTGTTGACGCTAGCGCCTGGCGCTGTTGACTGTTGACGCTAGTGCCTGGCACTGTTGACGCTAGTGCCTGGTACTGTTGACGCTAATGCCTGGCACTGTTGACGCTAATGCCTGGCACTGTTGACGCTAATGCCTGGCACTGTTGATGCTAATGCCTGGCACTGTTGATGCTAGCGCCTGGCACTGTTGACGCTAATGCCTGGCACTGTTGGCGCTAATGCCTGGCACTGTTGGCGCTAAGCGCCCTGGCACTGTTGGCGCTAATGCCTGGCACTGTTGACGCTAATGCCTGGCACTGTTGACGCTACTGTGCTAGCCTGGCAATGCCTGGCTGTTGACGCTAGCGCCTGGCATTGTTGGCCTTGACGCTAGTGCCTGGCACTGTGACGCTAGTGCCTGGCATTGTTGGCCAGGCACTGTTGACGCTAGTGCCTGGCATTGTTGACGCTAGTGCCTGGCAGTGCCTGTCACTGTTGACGCTAGTGCCTGGCACTAGGAATATTTGAAAATTAGAGACATATATGCCGCACAACCACAGAAAACACAAGAAAAAAAAACTTCACTTACTGAGACAGGGCAGCTCAGCAAAATAAAATTAAAAATTCTTGATTACTGTTTTCGTGTCATTTTGTGTATTTTTTTCTTAATAATTGCATTTTTTGTATTTTCTTCACATTATTGTCCAATTTTCCCCTTTTCTCTGTCTTCCTCATACTACAATACAATCCACAAATCATGATTAGCCCATAATGTGCTTCACAATGGTGTATAAACTGTCATTTTCACTGAGATGTGGACAAAAAAACATAAATTGTCAAAATCCAAGATGGCTGCCATAATCACATGAACTCATTTGGATATTTTAAATATTTATTCTTGTAGCACAATATATCATTAGTATGTCCTGAAAGTTTCAATTGAATATCTAATGTAGTTTAGAAATGAGAATTTATTTCCTGATATGCGTCACTTCTAAGGAATGTAGCCAAAATGCGTGGCAATGGGAAAGACATTCGATGTAAAATGGGTGGCAACGTGAGGGCTAAACAGACTGGGTTCTTAGGTGTGCTCCGACATGCCTTGTATCTTTGCCGTATTATCTTATATTTTATTGGTTATCTGCCTTGACCTTAAGATTTTGGCCAGACCCAATAGATAAGCAGTTTTGGATTGTTATCAAAGAGAATTGCATCGTGTAGGCATTATGATGGTCTAAAGCTGTGCTTGAAAAGATGTTTTGAAAATATGCAGTCTTTGCAGATAGATAAATCTAACCTCCAGCGAGCTGAGCAAATGAATGAAAGTTAATGACTATGATCAAACAGTGTAGTGATTTGTGCAATCACTTCCGGCCATGTTGATAACACTATGAAGTGATTGGTCAATCATTTTTCAGACAATCAGAACAGAGGAAAGTTGAGATCACAAATGCAAGACGGCCTGAGAAAACTCACAATGATGAGAGGACTGTCCTTACTCTGCTAGACACCTGTCCTTGATGTTGCAATGCAAGCCCTGTCCTTGCCTTGCCTCCTCATCTTGACATGCCATAGCTACGTAATCTTCTATCGTCTGTCATGCCTGTGGTGCCAAGGCATGATCAGCGGTAGCCAGGCGGATGGCGAGCCTTCCTTATGTCTGTCAGCCAGCATCAGGTTCACCCGTGTGACGTGTTTATGACACTTACTAGTGTCTAGACAATGCAACACATTTCCCCACCTGCCTTTGTAACATATCACGTGTTATCGCCAATTATTAACTTTAAATTCAGTGTGGATTGTTGTTTTCATGGCTGTTAGCTCATGATCACACCGGCTGTAACTAGTGGGGTCTTAAGGGGGTAGTTTTATATAAGGAAAATTGTGTTACACAGAAATAAGCGGGTTCTTAGACGGACCGGGTTCCCAGTCGGTGGGTTTTTAGGCTGACACCACTGTAATAATAAAATAACATCGATCATAATACTAATAATGATAATGATTTGAAATTTATCAAATATTTTAGCCATGAGACATTGAGCTGGCATACTGAAGCTATCTTGAGATTTTGCGCACTGCTCTGCGAAATCTCTGGAAATGCCATGGATCCGTTTGTGCCATCGGTTCAAAGTGAAAAAAAAAAATACACAAAGAAGAAATGCGGTGAATTTGAGTAAAAGATTCACTCATTGTTGAATGGGTTGTTAAAAAATATCTTGATGTCCATGCAGTGAGAAATATTTCTTACTTGTAGAAATGGCATCTCTTCCAAATTAGCTGCCGTGAGAAGATTTTCATCCGCTTTAAGTGTGAGCATGTGAGTCAGGCGCTGAGAGGTGAAATGTCCTTTAAATTGTTTTTACTGACATCAATGTAACGTAAATGAATGAAAGATGACAAGACTTCGATGTCAGTAATTTCCCTGAAAGCAAAAGAAAATTAAGAAAAGAAATGTAAAGAAAATGATGGAGATGAGCTCAAAGTCATTACATTAAAACTTCGCTTCAGCCATTGTCTATTAAAATAAAAAGATTTCAATTAGATTCCTTCAATGAAGGTTTTTAAAAGCTTTTTTTTATGCACATGTAATATCATTCGATAGATTTGAAAATTGCTGAAAACTATCCAAATGCTGAACATTTGTCATCGCAAAGTTTACAAATCGAGCAATATTGTTTCTTCTTGTAACTTTTAAATCTACTTCTTTGTAGTACAGTGAGCTACAGTGCTTCAAAAAATGAAAACATGGTTTATCACCAGCGGTCAGGTTGCCGGACTTAGGATCAATTGCCTTCGGGTTGAATCCTAGCAATGTTAGGCTCAACGTAGTGTTCCTTTGGAACAACAATTAACGCACATTTTTCCCACTCAACTCAGGCGCAAGTGGATACCAGCCATGGCTTGAGAGTAAAACGTGATTGACTCGGACCTCTTTGCGTGTCTGCTGGCCAAAACTACAACAACTACAATGCTCACTCTGTAAAACAATGTCTAGAGAATTACACTTAAAATTTGTTTATCCAGGGACAACTCACCGTTATAAAGGGAGTGTGTGTGATAACCGTTATAAAGGGAGTGGTGGTTATTAAAGGGAGTGGTGTGATAACAACCGTTATAAAGGGAGTGGTGTGATAACAACCGTTATTAAGGGAGTGGTGTGATAACAACCGTTATAAAGGGAGTGGTGTGATAACAACCGTTATAAAGGGAGTGGTGTGATAACAACCGTTATAAAGGGAGTGGTGTGATAACAACCGTTATAAAGGGAGTGGTGTGATAACAACCGTTATTAAAGGAGTGGTGTGATAACAACCGTTATAAAAGTGGTGGGAGTGGTGTGATAACAACCGTTATTAAGGGAGTGGTGTGATAACAACCGTTATAAAGGGAGTGGTGTGATAACAACCGTTATAAAGGGAGTGGTGTGATAACAACCGTTATAAAGGGAGTGGTGTGATAACAACCGTTATAAAGAGAGTGGTGTGATAACAACCGTTATTAAGGGAGTGGTGTGATAACAACCGTTATAAAGAGAGTGGTGTGATAACAACCGTTATTAAGGGGAGTGGTGTGATAACAACCGTTATAAAGGGAGTGGTGTGATAACAACCCGTTATAAAGGGAGTGGTGTGATAACAACCGTTATTAAGGGAGTGGTGTGATAACAAAAACGCTTTTTGTCAGTACAGTGGAATCTTTCCTAATTGGGAACCGGGAAACCCGGGGGAATTGGGAAACCCAGGGAATTGGGGAACCGGGGAATTGGGAAACCCAGGGAATTGGGAAACAGGGGAATTGGGGAACCAGGGGAATTTGGGAACCCGGGAATTGGGGAAGCCAGGGAATTGGAAACCCAGGGAATTGGGACCGGAATTGGGATACGCAGTGTTAACAATCCCAGTATGATGTACGTTTGAAAATCAAAACACTGATCAATAAAAACCAATTTTGTTGAATCAAAATTTTGGTAAATTGCAACTTCCCTTGTGTTGAAAAAAAAGATTATTTTATTTTTATTTTATTCACTTGATTGTTTTAAAAGACGATTATGGTTTATCCTCTTGTGGTACAACAGTGGACTTTGTTCCCTTTATTAAAAAAACAAAAAAACAATACTGTCAAGCACGTTCTTAACTTTTAAAATGTCTGATGTCAAACGAGCACAAAATACTCACTCTCTCATGTATGTCGAGTCTTACATAAGCATGCGACAACCCGTCTCCGTCTTGCAAAGTAGAGATAAACTTTCTGCTATAACATCCTCTGACAAAGGATTTGGTGGGACTTTCTGTAGGGCAAAACAAACAAACTCAAAGTTGATAAGCAAATAGATACGCATTCAAAAAGACACATAAAGTAAACAATTTATTACAACTAATTAATCAAAGATTAAAAATTTTCTTTAATGGAAATAAACAATATTTGCAAACATACCCAGTTCAATGTTTTTATCAATTCAGCTCTTTGAGCCTGTGGGTTTATTCCATGTTTTGCCAGGTTCTAAATTCTATGATCTGGGAATGGGGATTTTTCCTTTAGCTATATTTTCCTTCATATGAGCCACAAATGCAAAGTGTAGCATATGAAATCAATCACAATTGAATGGATTTTTTAAATAACAATGATCAATTGATATATTTTGGAAAATATGCAGTTCCCATTCTACCTTCTGGTTACATTTCTTTGCTATAGTGCCTCTTTTACATCTTCGTCCCACTTTCTAAAGTCCATCTTTTGGTCTTTTACCCTGGGTTTTAGCATTGTATACTGATCGAGCTATTCTCTTTTCATCATTCTGTTTACATGCCCAAACTATCTCAGTTCATTTATTTCTATCTTAGTTTTAATGTCATCTGCTTTGGTTTGATCTCTTATTGCTGTGTTCTGATTCTGTCTTTTAGTTTTCCCTACTACTCTTCTGATATATTTAATTTCCACTGTCTGTACTCTACTGTACTCCCTACTGTAGGATGATAAACTGTGTTGTATACTGCCATTTTGGTTTTGTTTGATAATTCTTGTTTAGGTACAAATGCCTTTCCTAGATGGTTATATATTGTTATTGCCTTTTGGATTTTCTGGCTGATTTCAGCGCTATTCATATGGCGAGGACGTGTTTCTCACCTCCTCCGTGATATCAGAATATTGTTTTCCTATACTACTTCTTTGGATGTTGAAATTTATTTGTGAAAATAGAAAAATATGAATGTGATTCCTCTGTTTATGCAGACATTCTTGATTTTATTACTGATAAATTCTAGTTTTCAAACAAATAATATCTTTAAAATATTTGGTGAGGTTAAATCTTAACGCCATGTTCATGTTTCACTTACTTTGAAATCTCTTCGCCCTGGTGTACTGAACAATGTTCACTTTCACAACAATGTGGTCAAATTGCAACTACGAACAGAAGAAAAAATAAACGAGAAGAAAATAAAGTGTGTGTGGAGGGGAAGAAAAGGTGGTGTCAAATGAACTTCAAGCATGTACTCGTGGTCTATCGTGTGTTTAAATGAGTCGTGGTTAAAGGAAGAAATGCCAGACAGTAGTTTTGAGATCGCTTTTTGTTGGAAAGAAATGACGGGAAACTTGACCAAAACCCGAAGTCTCTGTGCCTATGTAAACAAACGACGATGAAAACAACACTTCAACTGCATGTGAGATCCTTAGCCTATCTTTAAGACCATATTATATGCCAAGAGAATTTCAAAAGATAATAGTAAATGTAGTATATATATGCGAATGAGTCAGCAACAACAACAATGGAAATTACAGACATAGTAAGAATAACTAACGTCATTCCCTGATTCTGTGATAGTTGTTACAACTAGTGATTTCAATCAAAGGAACCTTGACCTTTCCTTTCCGTGCTAGTGGCATTTGAGATAAAACCTGACCTGTTATTTTTTTTAAAAACACGATTTTACCAACACTCGGAAAGTACTAATAGATGCCCTACAAGACTTAAATTGGCACACCAGACCACAACATGGTACTAATAGGATGCCCAAGTACAAGACTCTACCACCACTTGACACATCAGAACAACATGGTACTAATGATGCCCAAAGTACAAGACTACCAACACTCGGCACATCAGATACTAATAGGATGCCCAAGTACAAGACTACCAAGTCAGACCACTCTAATGATGCCCAAGTACAAGACTTTACCAACACTAGGCACATCAGACCACAACATGGTACTAATAGGATGTCCAAGTACAAGACTCTACCACCACTCGGCACATCAGACCACAACATGGTACTAATGATGCCCAAGTACAAGACTCCCCCACTGCACATCAGACACCAAACATGATACTAATGATGCCCAAGAGACTCTACCACCACTCGGCACATCAGACCACAACATGGTACTAATAGGATGTCCAAGTACAAGACTCTACCAACACTCGGCACATCAGATCACAACATGGTACTAATAGGATGTCCAAGTACAGACCATATGGTACTATGCACAAGTACAAGACTCTACCAACTAGGCACATCAGACCAAACATGATACTAATGATGCCCAAGTACAAGACTCTACCACTAGGCACATCAGATCACAACATGGTACTAAACAAGTACCAACACTCGGCACATCAGATCACAACATGATGTCCAAGTACAAGACTCTACCACCATGGCACATCAGACACCAAACATGACACTACATGTACTAAATGAATGACTCTACCACCACTAGGCATCAGACCAAACAATACTAATGATGTACAACAAGACTCTTCCACCACTAGGCATCAGACCCTTCCCAAGTACAAGATTCTACCAACACTGATGGCACATCAGACCACAACATGGTACTAATGATGCCCAAGTAAAAACTCTACCACCCTCAAGTACAAAACTCTACCACCACTAGGCACATCAGACTACAACATGGTACTAATGATGTCCAAGTACAAGACTCTACCACCACTAGGCACATCAGACCACAGCATGATTCTAATGTCCAAGTACAAGACTCTACCACCACTAGGCACACCAGACCACAACATGGTACTAATGATGCCCAAGTACAAGACTCTACCAACACTAGGCACACCAGACCACAACATGGTACTAATATGATGCCCAAGTACAAGACTCACCACTTGGCACATCAGACCACAGCATGATTCTAATAGGATGCCCAAGTACAAGACTCTACCACCACTTGGCACATCAGACCACAACAACATGACAAGACTCTACCAATGCACATCAGACCACAAGGTACTAATGATGCCCTACAAGACTCTACCACCACTTGGCACATCAGACCACAGCATGATTCTAATGCCCAAGTACAAGACTCTACCACCACTTGGCACATCAGACCACAACATGGTACTATGATGCCAAGTACAAGACTCTACCACCACTTGGCACATCAGACCACAGCATGATTCTAATGCCAAGTACAAGACTCTACCACCACTTGGCACATCAGACCACAACATGATTCTAATGCCAAGTACAAGACTCTGCCACCATGGCACATCAAGTACAACATGGTACTAATGATGCCCAAGTACAAGACTCTGCCACCACTTGGCACATCAGACCACAGCATGATTCTAATGCCAAGTACAAGACTCTACCACCACTTGGCACATCAGACCACAGCATGATTCTAATGCCAAGTACAAGACTCTGCCACCACTTGGCACATCAGACCACAGCATGATTCTAATGATGCCCAAGTACAAGACTCTTTCGCCACTCCGCACATCAGACCACAACATGATTCTAATGATGCCCAAGTACAAGACTCTTTCGCCACTCCGCACATCAGACCACAACATGATTCTAATGATGCCCAAGTACAAGACCGTTTGGCACATCAGACCACGCTTCTAAAGATGCCCAAGTACAAGACTCTTTCTAAAGATGCCACTCCGCACATCAGACCACAACATGCTTCTAAAGATGCTCAAGTACAAGACTCTTTCACTCCGCACATCAGACCACAACATGCTTCTAATGATGCCCAAGTACAAGACCAAACTGATAGAGGAAAAAGCCAGTTAAGAAAATTAAGTTTGTCTGGAATGATGATGCATGTAAAAAGTTGAAAAGTTGTTTTGCTTGTACTGATTAGAGTATGTTTTGTGACTCATGTGAGAGCCTTGAGGAACTGAATGATGTTGTGAACTCTTGTGTTAATTTTTGTCAAGAAACTGTTTTAGAAAAGACAACCACAAAAGTATTTCCAAATAATAAACCATTGATGATACGCCAAGTCAAACTTTTACTCAATAACAAAAAACATGCATTCATGGAGAAAAATGACGAAAATAACAAAACAGTTCAGAAAGAATTAAAAAAAGAAAATTGAAGAATGCGAAAAGAAATAAAGAAACAACATTGAAGAAAAATTGAGATCAAATAACTTGAGATGTGTCTGGGATGGAATGAAAACATTGTAGGCTATAGGAACAAAAGAAAATCTGTATATTTAGAGAGGCAAAGAAAAAGAGTATGTTAATGACCTGAACACTTTTTACGTTAGATTTGACCAACTTGACTTATCAGATCACATAGATGATATGGGAAGCAGCCTCAAAGAAAATGAAGATACACTAATAACAGTCAATGAAAACGAAGTAAATAAACTTTTCAAAAATCTTAAAATAAACAAAGTCTGTGGACCGAACAATATAACCTCACGTGTCATGAAATTATGTTCTAGTGAACTCTCATGTATATTTTCGTACATATTTAATTTATCACTGTCGATAAATGAAATACCGACTGCTTGGAATATGTCCCAAATATCTCATGTCCCAAATTGCAGTAATAAAACATATGAATGATTTAAGACCAGTAGCATTGATATCTATTTTAATGAACTGTCTTGAGAGGATTGTGTTAAAAACAATTATAATCATAATCCATCTTATCTTCTGGCTTTTTCGTTTGTAAGTATTTCTTCCAGGCTTCCTTCCTTTCTTTGATCGTAGTTTTGATATTCTCATTCTACCATGCCGTTCTTTTGCTATCTCCTTTAAGGGGAAAAGCAACACCTGGAATGGGTGATTTAGGGTCAAAGTATCAAAATTGGGGTGATGGCATTTCCTTTCAGTTCAACTCATCTGCTTCCCTTCAGTACAAGTTATTTATGATAAATTCACCTCCTTCTGATCAAAAACGGCATTTGAAAGTGACCCATACCACCATTTTTTGAGAAAATCCTATAGAAGAACACACGAATAGCCTTTCATCGGGCCTAAATAACTCAGTCACTCCTGCAATAAAAAGGATCCAATCACGCCCTTTGGAAAACTTGCATCATCCCCTATCACACAGTGACCCGTTACACATCTAATCAAACGCCTTTATTTTATAATTATCTTTTCCATTACTTGATGTCAATCGGTATGCTCAAGGGCTCATCTCCCTTAAATGGTCATAGCTACGTTCGGTTTTACTCTCTCTCCACGAAGACTCACGGAGACGTCCGGATGTCTCAATTTGAGGCTTCCGCTGCCCCTGGCACCCAATCGGCAACCAGTTTCTACAGTGCCGTGTTTTGTTTCCCATACCTTCAGCATATTTTCACTTTCCTGATAATAATAATACTCTTGTTTACATATCAGCACGTGATGGCAGTCGTGATTTATTTGAATACCATTACTACTATTATTGTCATCAATAGTTGTTATCACAGTGTCAAAACTAGGTATTGGTTTTTATATGCAGTGTTTTCTTTATTGATAAGTTGTCTTTCATCATTCAAAGACAGTAAGTTTCATTTTCTGACTATTTTTATTGTTTACAAGAAAAGTGTGTAAGATCTCTATCTTCATCATGCCAAAATATGAACCCATCATTCCAAAATCTTGTCGTAAACAACTTGCAGAGGTGCGTGCAAAATGTTGAATAATTGATCGTGCTGTTGAAATAAGTGAGGAAATACATGAACTGATGACAGCGAGTTTGTCGCATTCTTTCTTTTATCTAGTAGTAGTAGAAATAGTAGTAGTAGTGTAGTGCCCGCACAACATTGACAACCACCATTATTCCCAATCCGTCCGTCAAATTTGTCAACCTTTCCTCCACTGGCCTTTAATGTCAATGTCCCTATTACCTCCTGTTCATTTCCTTTCCCGACCCTTCATGTATATCGGTTGATAGCAACACGGCAGATGACATTACTCCTCGGTCAACAGAGCTTTGATGTAATATCGTCCTTTGAAAGCATTGCGAGTCCCTCCCGCTTGAGACGAAAATTCACATATTTATCGCGCCTTGCCAAGCAACGAGAATAAAAAAGACTCCAACATACTGACTATATGATGACGGAAAATATGAACAAATGCAAGGCGAAGATGAGAGAAGTAAGAAAATAAGACGATGAACGTACAGAACTAGAAGGAAAACAATCCTGGCGTTGGAATTGTTTAGAAGGCTGTTTTTGGCTAGAAGTTTCACTTTTTCTACTTTTTTCTCAAAACTGTGTTTTTTTATCACTTAGGTCCATTTATCTCAGATTCAAGTTATCATATTTCATTCAAACTTCATAATCTTATGTCAGTTATACATGTCTTCAATTTGTCAACGGCGTATTTTGTTATCTATGAAAGCCTTTTTTTTAAAGGATTATTTTGGTATGAAAAATGCGTATTTTTGCTATATGTTGACATTATAAAACGAAAAAATTCATAAAATTTCTTCTATTTGTATTTTTGCAAAAGTGGCTTGACAAACTTGAGAGGAGGTCAGTGTTAACATCCTGTACGAATTACAAATAAATTGAACCCATAGTGATTGTGAAATATGGACCTTAAGTTTGCAAAAAAATCCAAGGTGTATTTGAGCATTACCATGGCAACGCAGTGATTGTGAAATATGGACCTTAAGTTTGCAAAAAAAAATCCAAGGTGTATTTGAGCATTACCATGGCAACAAAGCTCAAATATTGGAAAGCTTTGCCTTAGACATCGTTGTGGTATCCTTTCACACTAATTTGACCCAAAAAATGCATTTAAAAGCAATAGTAGGAAAAAAGGTCTCCTTGTGAAGCCTTTCTGCTGAATTTGTTTCCTACCAGAGATCTCTTCAGTACAACAGAGAAGTGTTTTATTATACATGTGCCCCTTTTCTCCTTTTGTGCTATCATTTAGATCAATCTGCCTTTCACTGATAAATCTTTATATCTTAGATTGGTATATCTGTTTTACTATTAGTTTATTAAGTTTTTCTATTTTGAGTTTATAGTAGCTTTCTTCTTTTTCCTTTTCTGTTTGTTTTCCTCAATCAGTAATCTCACTTTTGCAATCACTAGGTGATGATCACTAAAAATTTCTGCTCCTCTGTTAAGTCTTGCATCCATTGTACTGTAAAAAAAGGGAACTGCTAACTATTATGTAGTCTGTGATCGACTTTTCGCTTCTGTCTTCATTCACTTTTGTATATTTGTGGATATCTTTATGTGGGAAAAAGGTGTTGGCTATTTTCATGTTATTCTTTAGGCAAAAACCTATAAGTCTTTCTCCATTTGGAGAAGTTGATGTCTCTCCTTCTTTATCTATGACTCTGCCTGATGTTTCTACAGTGTTGTCTACTCTAGCGTTTAAATCTCCTAAAACCATTAGTTCATGTTTAATAATTATAATAATAATACTAAACACTTATAGAGCGCTTAATCCCCTAAAAGAGTTTGGGTTTGAGACTCTCTGCAGCTATTTGTAAATTGTTTTCAAAGATATCTTTTTTTTTGGGGGGCATTGGCATCTTTATTTTGTCCACAAGCTATTAATAACTTAATTTCTCTTCCTTTTGGTTGAATGTATACATCTACTAACCTCGAGGTAATAAATTTCCAACTGTCCAATAGCTTTTCATGTCTTTTACGTATTGCTCTATCCTTTTCATCTACTCCTGCGAAGATTAATGTATGATTTGGTCCTTTATTTTCTTTTCCTTATCCTTTTTGCTTGTTTCTGTGATAACCAAAATATCTGAATTTTTCTAATTCTTCAGCTAATTCAAACTCTTTTCTATTTTTGATCAGATGCAAATCATGAAATGTATGACCAATTTAAGAACGGTCTGATCTAGACGCTGGAATCACTTCTTCATTGGAGTAACTTTCTTTGATTTCTGTCTAGATAGCTTGAAGTGCATTTTTCTTTGATGTTCATTATAACTCAGTCCACTCGCCACGTCGTTGAAGTCGCTTCACTTCAATACACGAAGTTCCGTCCCAACAGGTAACTGGTCCAGCTCACACTTACACTGACTGACAGGGTCTAATGCGTGAATGGTGTTACGTATATAGTACTATTGTGTTGAGTGGTACCGAAGAAATTAACAATGGCCTTTGTGTGATACTTTTGGAAAGTTTCCCTTAGATTTATGATGAAATTCATTAAAATCTATTTTTGTGTCTCCATGGACTGAAAACATTTTTTTCTTAAGTTTGTAGCGATTTGGATCAACTGGTTCAAATATAGCAACAATTCATGTTTTAAAAAAAATTGGAATAATTGGGAACGTGGTAAAACTAAATTTGAATAAGCGGGTCAGAGTGTACCAAGAAATAAACACCTGGCTGAGATTGGAATTAAAAGTAAAAATACCATTTGAATTATCCTTTGTTTAGCTTTCATGTCAGTGCCATTTCATACATAGCTTTCTTTCTTTCTTTCTTTACCAGTTGCCATTTTACCTTCTAGTGTATGGGTTTAGATACTGAACTGATCTTTCTCCAGGCTATCCTGTCCTGACATTTCCGTTTCCTTCTGTGAAGGTTAAATTTCTTCCCATTTAGAATAACACTTGAAGGCAATGTCAGAGATCTTAAATTCTTTCAATATTTATCTTTTATGCAATTCTCTCATTATCCTCTATTCATTCACTGACTGTCTGACTCATTTATAAATTCACCTTAAATGCATTGTGTTTTTGTGCTACACATCTACTTTTATCCAGATACATATGCACATATATAGAGTTTAAAGTTGAAAGCCGAGATGCAAAAATATTGAACAGAAAAAATCAACCTAAGCAGTTGAAATTTCTCCCAAAACTCTCTGTGTTTAAATTTCAGATTTTCTGAATTTAACTTGAAACAAAATTTTCTCAGACAGATACAATTCAATAAACAGAGAAATCAAAAATCCTCCTGAAACTATCTTGGTTTAATTGATCAAAATATACTATATAAGAGCGATTTAAAACTTACTTGGATTCCATAGGTTCTAATTCTAAACAGAATAACTTCACATGGTGAGTGCAAGTAATGAGTTTGAAATAATGTAATGCCAATGGGCAATCAAGGGCTCATGTCTCTCCAGGTACGATTTACAACCAAACGCTAGCTTTTGGAGAAGATTGGATTGTTATATCTGATTAAGAACTGCTAAATCAATATACTTTATTGAAGCAAGGTAAATGATTTGGATTTAATTGATGCTAAAATAGTCTTCTCTTCAATAATATTTACCTCTTCTTCTGCCTCTTCTTCCCCCTCGCCTTCGCCTTCACCAAGGCCCTCTTCATCTTCGGCAGTCATTTCTTCTTCTCCTTCCCCTTCAGCTGTCAGTTCTACTTCTTCGTCTGACATCTTGGAGGGACAATCGCTTTGTCTTCAATTTAAAATGAAAAGCAACAAACACAAAATCTATTCGCCGAGTTCACTGCAACACACAGCAATCAACACATTGAATGTAAGCGAATGGCGTCTCGTTACCACAACAACCACAACTTCCGGTAGTGGTCACCAAAATCACAACAAAGGTAAGAAAAACTTGATTAACAATTTCAGCGTATATTTCTAAAGATTTTACGATTACTTGCATGTCTTAAATTATTTTATTGGTTAAACTAGATCAAAACACTCATTTTGATGTAGCTTGAGCAAGTAAATAGATTGTTTCAAATTTAAAGCATTTCCGTTTCGAGAGTATTCCAATCTCCGATTTATTCGTCTGATTGAGGACGAAAGGGAACGAAATGTCACAACTTTGACAAGTTCGCAAAACTCGGCAACAATAATATTTAGAGTTGTGTGGCCCTGTCAGTTGGAGGAGGAGGTTATTCGTGAGACAAGGTAGGTGTCTTTAGCATTACAATTAACTTAACTTAGCACTTTAATTTCGAAAAAGGGATAGTTTAGAATAGATTTAGTTTTGAGGTAAAATGGGATAATTTTGGGTCACAGGCTGATACGATACACGGCGATTATTAGATTCTAGATCTACAGGACCCCTGGCTTGGCAACAGCCGAGATATGCAGAAATGGCTTCCCGGGGGGAATGTCATTTATCGTGTTATTTGTCTAAGGTGAATTGAATATTATTTAGGTGGAATGTGATGCGATCTTTCTGTTGATATTGAGCTATTGATCAATAGGGTCGTTATGGTGACTCAGAAATGAGTGAATTTTGATATCGCAACATTTCTCGGCCCAGAACGAACGGCTCCGAATAGCCGTGTTACTAGGGTTTGTCCTTTTTCTTCTTCTTCTTTCTTATATTCTTTAGTCGTCTCATTTCGAGTAACTGCGGCTTTTTCTCCTTTTCTTACGTGCATGATTTCAGCAAGTAAGCTTGTAGTTTAAGAAACGTAAGAATTTTGATGTCGCCGATAGATCTTATCAATGTTGTGTGCTGTTCCCGTTACCATTTTGTGGTTATATCGATTGCTTGAGGTGGGAGGCGTGTGGGTGGGGCATTTGTCCACGTAGATCTTAGTTTGAAGATGTGTGCAGACTTGTTTAGTTTTTTTGTAGAAATGACTCGTTTTTACACTTCCTTTTGACATATTTCGTCAAAGACAGGTGTGTTGAAACACAAGGCGGGGTTGGGCTATGGGACTCCTAAATAGAGCAGACGTTATTATCAGACAAGTCTCTTTATTTTTTTGATGAGAAGAAAAGAAAAAAATTAAGGCTCGGTGAAGTTTATGCAAAACCTTGGTCTAAAGTTAGATTAGATTTGGATATGGTCAAGGCTATATCTAGATCTAATATATATATATCTAGATTCTATTATTTTAGATTTCCTTTGACAAATTTTTTTCTTAAGTAAACCTGCTTGTATTTGTGCTTTTGTTGTTTGTGTTGGTTTTTTTCCTTTTCTGGAAGTATACTAGATTCTAGATTTAGAGAATCTAGATCTAAATTTCTATTGGGAAGGGGAGATGAAGATGGTACTGAAGGACGCTAGAGATTGGGTATGTTTCTTCTGAAACTGCAGTTTTGTTTATGGTTGGGGTTTTATTTTTGTTTTGTTGTTTGGTCTTTGTTTGGTCCATTCTGTTGTGCAAATGTGTTCTGATTAATCTGATATATTAATATATATATATATATATATATATATATATATATATATATATATATATATATATATATATATATATATATATATATATATATATATATATATATATATATATATATATATATAGGCCTATATATATATCTGGACCTATCTCATTGTCTGAAACATGTGAGCGGTTAACAGGTGCTACTGGTATGGTAGATCCTACTTCTTCCCTGTCACTCTTGTACTTCTCTTTCATCTCTTTATTCATCCGGAGATCACCATTATAAGATTGATGGGCTAGATTTCAATGAAGCAGTCTGTAGCATTGACTCTTTTAGTATTGTAAACTTTGTTTCATGACAATTTGGTGACTTTTCATTTTTGTTTAGATCCAGTCTTTTAAAAGACAGAGTTCTTTCTGTTTTTATGTGTTTTCTTTGCTATTGAGAAAAAAGAAGGGTGGAGGGTGTTTTTTTCCTTTTTATTTCTTCTTCAATTGCATGTGTTGTGTTTCTGAGAGGGATGAAAAACAGCTGTAGTACAGTAGTACTTATTTGTTTCAAAGGCTGAGAGAATTGCAATTATGGGTTGCTTGTACAATTTTTAAATTTTTTTAATGCTGTTTCTGCTTTGCCTTGTCCTAGTACTGACGTCAGTAGAGATAGCTAGGGTCTGAGCTGCACAATAGCCAGGCAGGCAGAGCCATGCTGCTTAGCCTTCCGTCATTGAGATAAAACATTTTATCAGGATTATCAGTCAACCACTTAACACGTTTTTAACTTTATTTTATGATTATACAATGCTTTTTGAAACATTGAGGGTGCTTGGCAAATGTGCCGTTGTGTGCAGTTTTATCACTGCTAGCATTTCTGATAATAAAAAAACCCCAACAAATTGTTATGGTAGTCATAAAGTTAATTATATTTAAAATCTGTACGTAACTTTTTCAATCTTATTTTTTTGAATGCATAAAGAAGAAGGTTAAGACCGTTGATTGTAGAAATATTATCTTTGTATTGTGAATAATGCTTCTTTGTTTTCTCTAGAAAATAAATTCATGCTGTGTGCATGCTGAATAAATATAAAATACAACATGTATTATATTCATAAATTTTCTGTCATTTCAAAAAGCCACTGGAAAAATTCTTGAAAAGTTAAATGAATCAATGAACATGTAACTGTTAGCAGATGTTACCTGTATAAATCAGATATTATAATGTATCTATACCTTATGATATATTTACTCATTCAATGTGTTGGGGGGGGGGGGCGGAGGGTACGCCTCCTGAAGTGAATTTTGTTTGCTTTTAAGTTTGGGTTTTTGCTTATAGTGTGAGTGACTCAAAATAAAATCGTCCCATATCATTGAAAAGTTTGTAGCATCCTTGGTTGCCATGGCAAAGGCTGCCATCTTGGATTTTGACCCAATTTTCAAAATCTATCTCCTCACTTAGTTATGAATAAATCACTCAAAGTCTGTGCTGATTGCTTTTTTCCATTCAATATATCTAAAGAGTGACGATTTTTAGACATTTTGGATAGTTTTTTTTTAAATGAATTTTTTAAACATAATATATATCATGTATATATACAAAAATGGTATTTTTATGTTAAAAGATAATGTTTTTTCTCTGAAAAAGTTTATAAGATATATAAAAAAATCCTGATGTCATGCTATTAACATTGACAAGAGGAACATGTGTGCCAAATATTATAGAGATTGGTCTGTAAATGATGGGAGAGATAGAATTTTAGTGGGGGAAAACCATATTTCGAGGAAAATAGAAGTAAAAGAAAT
>JAXRKP010000719.1:213607-216107 GCA_037039925.1 Doris montereyensis
AGGGATGAGATATGTTCATAGGTGGAAAATGGGATCTTTGTTGTGTTTGTCTGTGGTGTTGAAGGGGTGAGATATGTTGCTAGGTGGAACAAGGGATCTTTGTTGTGTTTGTCTGTGGTGTTGGAGGGATGAAATATGTTGATAGATGGAACATGGGATCTTTGTTGTGTTTGTCTGTGGTGTTGGAGGGATGAAATATGTTGATAGATGGAATCTTTGTTGTGATCTGTTGAGGGATGTTGATGGAACATGTGATCTTTGTTGTGTTTGTCTGTGGTGTTGGAGGGATGAAATATGTTGATGGAACATGTGATCTTTGTTGTGTTTGTCTGTGGTGTTGGAGGGAAATATGTTGATAGATGGAACATGTGATCTTTGTTGTGTTTGTCTGTGGTGTTGGAGGGATAAAATATGTTGATAGATGGAACATGTGATCTTTGTTGTGTTTGTCTGTGGTGTTGGAGGGATGAAATATGTTGATAGATGGAACAAGGGCTCTTTGTTGTGTTTGCCTGTGGGGTTCTTAATATATTATTGATCTTTCAGTGTGAGATTTCCCCATAGTTCAGGTGCCAATGAAAAATTTGAACAGAAATGGAGAGAGAGAAAAAACGAGGGGCTGATTGATTCATGTAGTGTGTTTGTTTTGTTCTAGTTTCATGTTCTTTAGTGTGGGCTTTTAATTATTATTTTTTTATTGTTGTACAAAGAGGTTACAAATCAGCTTCTCTGCTGATCCTATGCAAAGAAGTGTTGCCGTGTCAGATGTTGCCGGGGCAATGTGTGTGTGTGGTGTGTGTGTGGGTGTGTGTGAGAGCGTGGTAACAGCATGTTTTTGTCATTTCAGTTGGATTAAGAAACGGTTTGGGATTAGTTCGGGCTTTGTGTCTTTGGCCCTTTTAACTTACTGCCCGAGAATAGGAGCAGATGCCGAGTCTTAGTCTTACGTTAGATTAGCAAATACATGTAGTATTAATATCGAAGCTGGCTCTGTGTGTGTGTGTGTGTGTGTGTGTGTGCGTGTGTGTGTTTCGAAGGGTGAGTGAAAGATATCGGAGGAAAAAAGAGGGAAGCGCGTTGGGGTGTTCTAAGGCCTGTTAGTATTTCTATCTATTTACATATTGTAGTTGTATTCATGCACCAATTCAGGGAGAGAGAGGATGGGTGGGGCTCAGGCAGGCAGGTAGGTAGTCAGACATGTAGGCAGGCAGACAGGTAGGTAGTCAGGCAGGCAGGTAGGCAGACAGGTAGGCAGACAGGTAGTCAGGTAGGTAGGCAGGCAGGTAGGTAGGCAGGCAGGCAGGTAGGCATGCAGGTAGGTAGGCAGACAGGTAGTCAGACATGTAGGCAGGCAGGTAGACAGACAGGTAGGCAGGCAGGCAGACAGGTAGGTAGGCAGACAGGAAGGCCCGTGCAGTCGATTCAGTTTGTTGTTTGGCTATTGGTGTCGATGGACGGCTTGGAGTATGGAGTTACGGGGAAGGAAGAGTGTCAAGTGTGTGTGTGACAGATCACCAGCAATAACAATGAATGGACAGGTAAATGTGTAAGGCAAAATGAAAAGGATGATTTAATAGTGTAACATGTCTGTAAGTGTATCTGGCTACTTGAAGAAGAAGAAGAAGATGAGGAAAAAGAAGAAAAATAAGAAGATGAGGAGATGGAAAAGAGAAGGAGAAGAAAAATAAGAAGAGAAGGAGAAAGACACAGATGAAGAAGAAAAGGAGAGGTGAAAAAAGAAGAGGATGGAAAAAGAAGAAGAAAAGAAGAAGAAGAAGAAGAAGACGAGGAGAAGAAAGAAATGAAAGAAGAAGAGAAGGAAAAATAAGAAGAAGAGGAGAGAAAAAATAGGAAGAGACGGAAAAAGAAGAAGAGGAGGAGTAGGAAGATACAGATGAAGAACATGAGGAAAAAGAATAAGATGAGAAAAAAATAAAAGAAGAAGAAGAGGAGAAAGAAAAATATGAAGAGGAGAAGGAAAAAGAGGAGAAGAAAAAAGAGGATGGGGGAGGGGTGAAAGGAGGAGAAGGAAAAAGAGGATGGGGGAGGGGTGAAAGGAGGAGAAGGAAAAAGAGGATGGGGGAGGGGTGAAAGGAGGAGAAGGAAAAGAGGATGGGGGACAACATGTAAGATGAGGGTTGTTTGAGGAAAAAAGAGGAGAAAGGGAATACGAATAAAATAGAAGGAAAATTGAGGAATAAGGAGAGGAAAAAGTAGTGGAATAGAAGGAGAAGGAGAAAGAAAAAGATGATAAGGAGGGGAAACAGTAGTGGAAAAAGAGAATGAAAGGAAGAAAAAGGATATGAAATCAGGTAACAAACTGGACAGCCGACAAACAAATCAAAAAAAGTCAGTGAATGGGAGAATAAGAAAAAGGATATGAAATCAGGTAACAAACTGGAGAACAGAGAAAAAGAGAATGGTGACAATAAGGACATTAAATCAAAGGTTTTGACACATTTTCACAAACAAATCTTTGTGTGTGATTGTTTAGGTCGCC
>JAXRKP010000719.1:218607-221107 GCA_037039925.1 Doris montereyensis
TGTGTGTGTCTGTAGGTCGTGTGTGTGTAGGTCGTGTGTGTGTGTGTAGGTCGTGTGTGTGCCTGTAGGTCGTGTGTGTGTGTAGGTCGTGTGTGTGTGTAGGTCGTGTGTGTGTGTAGGTCGTGTGTGTGTGTTTAGGTCGTGTATATGTGTGTAGGTCGTGTGTGTGTGTGTAGGTCGTGTGTGTGTGTAGGTCGTGTGTGTGTGTGTAGGTCGTGTGTGTGTGTAGGTCGTGTGTGTGTGTGTAGGTCGTGTGTGTGTGTGTAGGTCGTGTGTGTGTGTAGGTCGTGTGTGTGTCTGTGTAGGTCGTGTGTGTGTCTGTAGGTCGTGTGTGTGTCTGTAGGTGTGTGTGCCTGTAGGTCGTGTGTGTGCCTGTAGGTCGTGTGTGTGTGTAGGTCGTGTGTGTGTGTAGGTCGTGTGTGTGTGTAGGTAGGTGTCTGTAGGTGTGTGTATGTGTTGGTCGTGTGTGTAGGTCGTATGTGTGTAGGTCGTGTGTGTCTGTGTAGTGTGTGTGTAGGTCGTATGTGTGTAGGTCGTGTGTGTCTGTGTAGTGTGTGTGTAGGTCGTATGTGTGTAGGTCGTGTGTATGTGTGTAGGTCGTGTGTGTGTAGGTCGTGTATGTGTGTAGGTCGTGTGTATGTTTGTAGGTCGTGTATGTGTGTAGGTCGTGTGTATGTGTGTAGGTCGTTTGTGTGTGTGTAGGTCGTGTGTATGTGTGTAGACCGTGTGTGTGTGTAGGTCGTGTGTATGTGTTTAGACCGTGTGTGTGTGTGTAGGTCGTGTGTATGTGTTTAGACCGTGTGTGTGTGTGTGTGTGTGGTCGTGTGTATGTGTGTAGACCGTGTGTGTGTGTAGGTCGCGTGTATGTGTGTAGACCGTGTGTGTGTGTGTGTAGGTCGTGTGTATGTGTGTAGACCGTGTGTGTGTGTGTGTGTAGGTCGTGTGTATGTGTGTAGACCGCGTGTGTGTGTGTGTAGGTCGTGTGTATGTGTGTAGACCGTGTGTGTGTGTAGGTCGTGTGTATGTGTTTAGACCGTGTGTGTGTGTGTGTAGGTCGTGTGTATGTGTGTAGACCGTGTGTGTAGGTCGTGTGTATGTGTTTAGACCGTGTGTGTGTGTGTAGGTCGTGTGTATGTGTGTATTGTGTCAAAAATGGGATGTTGGTTTGTTGTTGCGTCCACCATCCGTCCACGGTGGACAGTCGATTGGGGTTACTTGTAGGTCCGACTTTCCCCCTTCCTTTGTTCATCAATCATTTGCTTTTTCCTCTTAATTTACCCTGAGATCACCGCATATCATGGTGTACGGGATAAATTTCACTAAATGAATAAAACCCTCATTTGATAGGCTGAGTTTGAGTGTGTGTTTAGTGCGTGTGTTTGAAAGGGTGTGTTTGAAGCGTATGTTAAAGGTGTGCGTTTGAAGTGTGTGTGTTTGAAGTGTGTGTTTGAAGTGTGTTTGAAAAGTGTGTGTTTGAAATGTTTGTGTTTGAAATGTGTGTGTTTGAAATGTGTGTGTTTGAAATGTGTTCCTGGTTATTTGTCTTATGACTGTCAAGGGGCTTTTTATCTTGTGGTTTGCCTTTTCCGTTTTGTTTAAACTTCATGATGTTCGTTAATAGTTTGGCTTTGTATGTGGGTATGTGTATGTGTGTATGTGGGTATGTGTATGTGTGTATATGTATGTGTGTATGTGGGTATGTGTATGTGTGTATGTGGGTATGTGTATGTGTGTATATGGGTATGTGTATGTGTGTATGTGGGTATGTGTTTGTGTGTATGTGGGTATGTGTATGTGTGTATGTGGGTATGTGTATGTGTGTATGTGGGTATGTGTATGTGTGTATGTTTACAACAACAACAACAACATTCTTATTCATCCAGTCGGCTGGACGACTCCCGCCTACTTTCATTTAAGGTTTACATGTCACTTGAAATTATAGCATACATGTATGTAGAGTATAATATACTTTTATTCTGTGTATGTGTGTTTAGTTTATAAGATATGATAAGATCTCTTTATACGTCCAAAAAAACAACCCAACAGCATTTTAATTAATTTCGTTCACTTTCACTTTCTCTTCCATTTTCAATTTCACCACTAATTGACGCAGTGAATCAATACACTACAAAACCGACGCTTAGTGACAGTATAAAGTCATCATGATTCTGTTGTATAAATGTGTTTAGGTTTTTTTTAAATCTGTGTAAATTGTTATCACAGATACATCCATAAGTACAAAAGTGGGTTAACGTAAAAAAATCATAACAAATGTATACATATATATATATGTTTGTTTGTTTGTTTGTTTGTGTACGCAGTTTAATTGTCGTGAGGGCAGGTGATTACAACACAAGGAACAGTAATGTCACGGAGGTTAGTCAACCGTGATGCACTGTCTGTCTGTCTGTTTTTGTCTGTCTGTCTGTCTGTCTGTCTGTCTGTCTGTCTGTCTGTCTCTCTCTCTCTCTCTCTCTCTCTCTCTCTCTCTCTCTCTCTC
>JAXRKP010000719.1:223607-226107 GCA_037039925.1 Doris montereyensis
CCAGGCCCATCGCCGATTTTCATACTACTCATAAGCGGAAGCACGCTGCTTCATTTTCACTTTCACCACAAACTACAATTTCCACACTGATCCGTGAGGCCCTACTACTCACACGAGAAAATTTCAGATTTAAAAATCGGAACCTTCTTGATTTCCTTTAAGATTTTTCAGATTTTTCAGATTTTTTAGTCGGAAATCTACTAACGCAGTTGTTGTGGAAATAGACTTTCGCGGAAGCTTTTGTGATAGATTTAGTTTTAGCTGAATTAGATAGCCTATGAACATTGAGATGCACTGAGTTCCCCTTTGCCTCTCTGCAGTCGTACGGTTCAGTTGTGAGTGGGGTCTGTGGTCGATGATTTTCATTCTTTCCTTCCAGGAAAATCGAAGCTGTCATTTTTTTATGTTTCCTATTGCGTTATTTGCGATTCGTGTTATAATCCTATTTGTGAGTTATTGTGATTTAATAGTCTTATCTAGATCTAGAGCTACATTAATTAAGATCGATCTGCTTGAGTGAAGTGACCTAGATTCTAGATCTAGATGTAGATTTTGTTTATGACGGTTTGACAGCCCTAGGCCATAGCTTTCCCTAGGCCATAGCTTTCCCTAGGCCATAGCTTTCCCTAGGCCATAGCTTTCCCTAGGCCATAGCTTTCCCTAGGCCATAGCTTTCCCTAGGCCATAGCTTTCCCTAGGCCATAGCTTTCCCTACATAGCTTTCCCTAGGCCACAGCTTTCCCTAGGCCGTAGCTTTCCCTAGGCCATAGCTTTCCCTAGGCCACAGCTTTCCCTACATAGCTTTCCCTAGGCCACAGCTTTCCTAGGCCATAGCTTTCCCTAGGCCACAGCTTTCCCTAGGCCACAGCTTTCCCTAGGCCATAGCTTTCCCTAGGCCACAGCTTTCCCTAGGCCAGCTTTCCCTAGGCCATAGCTTTAGGCCATAGCTTTCCCTAGGCCGTAGCTTTCCCTAGGCATAGCGTAGCTTTCCCTTTCCCTAGCTTTCCCTAGGCCGTAGCTTTCCCTAGGCCATAGCTTTCCCTAGGCCATAGCTTTCCCTAGGCCGTAGCTTTCCCTTGGCCATAGCTTTCCCTAGGCCATAGCTTTCCCTAGGCCACAGCTTTCCCTAGGCCAGCTTTTAGGCCATAGCTTTCCCTAGGCCATAGCTTTCCTAGGCCTAGCTTTCCTTGGCCGTAGCTTTCCCTAGGCCATAGCTGTTATGGTAAGTGTGAGATTAAATACGGTACAGGGGGTGTTCAGTGTCTAAAAGTTTCACATTTCAAAGACTTTTAGATTTTTTTCATTTACATCCCTGTAATAATAATAGTATTAATAATAATGATAATGATAATAATAATGACATTTACATTACTACTACTACTACTACTACTGCTACTGCTACTACTACTACTACTGCTGCTGCTGCTGCTGCTGCTGCTGCTGCTACTACTACTACTACTACTACTACTGCTACTGCTGCTGCTGCTCCTACTGACTACTACTACTACTACTCCCTGCTGCTACTGCTACTACTGCTACTACTACTACTGCTGCTGCTGCTGCTGCTGCTGCTGCTACTGCTGCTACTGCTACTGCTGCTACTGCTACTACTGCTATGCTGCTGCTGCTGCTGCTACTGCTACTACTACTACTACTACTACTACTACTACTACTACTGCTGCTGCTACTACTACTGCTACTACTACTACTACTACTACTACTACTACTACTACTACTACTACTACTACTACCACTACTACAACCACTACCACTACCACTACAACACTACCACTACCACTACCACTACCACTACTACTACTACACTACTACTACTACTACTACTACTACTACTACTACTACTACTACTACTACTACTACTACTAATAATACTACTACTAATAATAATAATAATAATGATAATAATAATAATGATGATAATAATAATAGTAATAATAATGATGATAATGATAATAGCACTTACATGAATAATAATAATAATAATGATAATGATAATAATAATAATAATAATGATAATAATATTTTAATAGCACTTACATTAATAATAATAATGATGACGAGAATATTAATGATAATGAGAATAATAATGATAATTAATGATGATGGTGATGATGATATTAATGATAATGTTATAAATAAGTATAATGATAATTATTATTATTATTATTATAATGATAATGATAATAATTATGATATTGATAAAGATAAAAGTCATAATAATAATAATAATAATAATAATAATAATAATAATAATAATAATAATAATAATAATAATAATAATAATAATAATAATAATAACAATAGTGATAATTACATTACATAAATAATAACCCTAATAACAAAAATCTCTACAATGATTTCTTATTCAGGCACACACAGACGCACACATACACCCATACACAAGCATATATATATATATATATATATACACACACACACACGAACACACATAGTGTGTTGTTTGGTTATTGTGTTGAATGCC
>JAXRKP010000719.1:228607-232214 GCA_037039925.1 Doris montereyensis
TAGGTAGGTATGTGTATGTAGGTAGGTATGTGTGTATGTAGGTAGGTATGTATGTATGTGTATGTATGTATGTATGTATGTATGTGTGTATGTAGGTAGGTATGTGTGTGTGTATGTAGGTATGTATGTGTGTATGTAGGTATGTATGTGTGTATGTAGGTAGTGTATGTAGGTATGTATGTGTGTATGTAGGTATGTGTGTATGTATGTATGTAGGTATGTATGTGTGTATGTAGGTATGTATGTGTGTATGTAGGTATGTATGTGTGTATGTAGGTAGGTATGTGTGTATGTAGGTATGTATGTGTGTATGTAGGTATGTATGTGTGTATGTAGGTAGGTATGTGTGTATGTAGGTATGTAGGTATGTGTGTATGTAGGTATGTATGTGTGTATGAAGGTAGGTATGTGTGTATGTAGGTATGTATGTGTGTAAACAGGTATGTATGTGTATGTAGGTATGTATGTGTGTATACAGGTATGTATGTGTGTATGTAGGTATGTATGTGTATGTAGGTATGTATGTGTGTATGTAGGTATGTATGTGTGTATGTAGGTATGTATGTGTGTATGTAGGTATGTATGTGTGTATACAGGTATGTAAAACTATGTATGTATGATTTGTTTGTAGGTATGTATGTATGTATGTGTGTATGTAGGTATGTATGTATGTATGTGTGTATGTAGGTATGTATGTGTATGTAGGTATGTATGTGTGTATGTAGGTATGTAGTGTAGGTATGTATGTATGTGTACATATTTAGTGTGTATTTGTAGGTATGTGTGTATGTAGGAATATGATTGTGTATGTAGGTAGGTATGCATGTGTATGTATGTAAAATGTTGTACGTAGCATATGTATGTGTGTATGTAGGTAATGTGTGTATGTAGGTATGTATGTGTGTATGTAGGCAATGTATGTGTGTAATTAGGTATGTATGTGTTATGTATGTATGTATGGTATGTAGGTATGTATGTATGTATGTAGGTAGGTATGTGTGTATGTAGGTATGTATGTGTGTATGTAGGTATGTATGTATGTATGTAGGTATGTATGTGTGTATGTAGGTATGTATGTGTGTATGTAGGTATGTATGTGTGTATGTAGGTATGTGTTTGTATAGGTATATATGTATGTATGTATGTAGTATGTGTAGTAGGTAGGTATGTGTGTATGTAGGTATGTATGTGTGTATGTAGGTAGGTATGTGTGTATGTAGGTATGTATGTGTGTATGTGTGTATGTATGTGTGTATGTAGGTATGTATGTGTATGTAGGTATGTGTGTATGTGTGTATGTATGTATGTATGTGTGTATGTATGTGTGTATGTAGGTAGGTATGTGTGTATGTAGGTATGTATGTTTGTATGTAGGTATGTATGTGTGTAGGTGTATGTGTGTATGTGTATGTAGGTATGTATGTGTGTATGTAGGTATGTATGTAGGTATGTATGTGTGTATGTAGGTATGTATATGTGTATGTAGGTATGTATGTGTGTATGTGTAGGTATGTATGTGTGTATGTATGTAGATATGTGTGTGTGTATGTAGGTATGCATGTGTGTATGTAGGTATGTATGTGTGTATGCAGGTATGTATGTGTGTATGTAGGTATGTATGTGTGTATGTAGGTATATGTGTGTATGTATGTGTGTATGTAGGTATGTATGTGTGTATGTAGGTATGTATGTGTGTATGTATGTAGGTATGTTTGTATGTATGTGTATGTATGTAGGTATATGTATGTGTATGTAGGTATGTATGTGTATGTAGGTATGTATGTATGTATATGTAGGTGTGTATGTATGTAGGTATGTTTGTGTGTATGTAGGTATGTATGTGTGTATGTGTGTGTATGTATGTGTATGTATGTTTGTATGTATGTGTGTATGTAGGTATGTATGTATGTATGTATGTATGTATGTATGTATGTATGTAGGTATGTATGTATGTATGTATGTGTGAAGGTAGGTATGTTTGTAAGTATGTAGGTATGTATGTGTGTATGTGTAGGTATGTATTATGTATGTATATTAGGTATGTGTGTATGTAGGTAGGTATGTCTGTGTGCATGTGTGTATTTATGTATGTATATTTGCATGTGTGTATGTATATGCATGTATGTATGTAGGTAGATAGGTATGTATGTATGTATGTGTAGAGTTTTGATTTGATTGGATTCACCTACATCTCGGAGGTTTTGTAGAATGTTTTCTTTAAAAGGTTTCAGAACTGGACTGTAAACAGCCAAGGTAGCTTTAACGTGCACAGAGTGGTGGTTTGTACACGGAAGCTTCATTTTATCGTCCGTCTCCGATGGGACTAAGTGTTGATCCACCTACCTGGACCAGGGGGGGGGTAGCTTTTGTTCGAAAAAAAACTCGAGACCATGTGTGTAGATGTGTATGTATGTGCGTGTGTGTTTGTTTGTATGTAGAAGGTAGGTACGTATGTATGTGTGTAGACATGTATGTATGTGTGTTTGCATGTATGCCCATATGTATGTATGTATGTATGGTTGTATTTCCTTTTGTAGGTATGTCAATAATTTCAGGTAAAATAATAATACATTGAGTATTGTCTTGTGTTTTTGTGCAACTACGTGTGTTTGTATATGTGCTGTGTGTGTTTGTGTGTTGTAAATCTGTTGAGCTGTTCCTTACATTGCTATGTTGAGAGACTTATCGCTGCGTTGACAGCAAGCAGAGTGGTGAAGTGGCCACCGTCTGGACGAGTTGGTTATCATTACAGGCCGTGTGGGTGGGCTCCCGAAGCATTTTGGGGGGAAAGAACAACGGAGGGGTGGCGATGAGGACGGGGGTGACTTTTTTCTCTCTCTATTTAGACTAGACACAAATGCAAATGGCTAAATCTCTGTCTGTCTGTCTGTTTCTCTCTGTCTCTCTTTCTCTGCCTCTGTTTCTCTCTTTCTCTGTCTCTGTCTCTGTCTCTCTGTCTCTGTCTCTGTCTCTGTCTCTGTCTCTGTCTCTGTCTCTGTCTCTGTCTCTGTCTCTGTCTCTGTCTCTCTCTCTCTCTCTCTCTCTCTCTCTCTCTCTCTCTCTCTCTCTCTCTCTCTCTCTCTCTCTCTCTCTCTCTCTCTCTCTCTCTCTCTCTCTCTCTCTGTCTCCCCCCACCCCCACATGTATGTACACATACCATTCGTTTGTCCGGTTTCCCAAATTTCATATGTTTTTACACATACCATTTGTCTGTTTGTTCCCCTGAATTTCACATATATGTATACGTACCACATGTATATTTGTATGTATGTGTTCGAGGTGTGTGTATGTATGTGTGTATGTATTATTATATATATGTATATATGTACGTTTGTACATATTTGTGTATGTATTTGTTTGTTTTTGTGTGAATATTTGTTTTGTGTATAAGTCTGAATATGTGTTAATGGGTGTATGTGTGTGTGTGTGTGTGTGTGTGTGTGTGTGTGTGGGTAGATGTATATGTGTGTATGTATGCATTATGTATTTATGTATCTGTGTATGTATGTAGGTATGTATGCGTTTATGTATGTATGTATGTAGGTAGGTAGGTAGGTATGTATGTGTGTATGTATGTATGTAGGTATTATGTAGGTATGTGTGTGTA
>JAXRKP010000072.1:0-112500 GCA_037039925.1 Doris montereyensis
GACAGAGCTCGTTTGTATCATGGGAAATGATTGTTCCCTTTACCAAACCTACCTTTTTATCGCCGTCTTTACCCATCCTTTAATAAATAATGAGTTATTATTTTTATCACTATTCTCTTTAGGTTCAAAGTCAAAAGTGTCCGATTGGGTTATCACCTTGTCCATCGACTTGAAGCCCTGCAATGGCAGCAAGAAATAAATATTTCGATACAGCTGGTATTATTGCACAAATCAATCACTGAAGGTTGTGTTCAGTTTTATATTTAATCACAAGGATGAACCAAAATCAAGAAAAAATACACAGTAGTACGACTATATTATAACCTTTACTTTTATGTTTTTCACACGTCTTGTGGTGAATTCATTCCAAAGCTAACATTTACACGATACTATACATTGTGTTGAAAGCATGTCATTATCAACAAAAACGTGTCAACCATTGGCCGAAGTGAAGCGCAGACGACAGATGGTTGTGACAAACTAAATCGAGATTTTAAAGTTTGAGGTAGTCGATCGGTTCTTCAAGCCTTAACAAGAAAACTGTATTGATTTCATCCTAGTATCCCCTGTACTATGATACACGTATTGAATACAATGATAAAGGTTGTTTGATTTAATGTCTCCACAAGGCAGTCTCCATAAAAATAAATCAACACTACATTGTACGTCGAGTAGGCAATTGAGATACAGTTGTACTGACTGATAATAGTGGTTCATTGAGTAGTAGGCTATAGCTTGCTATTATTCTCGCATCCTTTGTTCAAGTGTGTGTGTGTGTGTGTGTGTGTGTGTGAGAGAGAGAGAGAGAGAGAGAGAGAGAGAGAGAGAGAGAGAGAGAGAGAGAGAGAGAGAAAGAGAAAGAGAGGGGAGAGAGAGAGAGAGAGAGAGAGAGAGAGAGAGAGAGAGAGAGAAGGGGAGAGGGGGATGGGGGGAGAGAGAGAGAGACGGGGGGGGAGGAGGGAGGGGGAGGGAGAGAGAGGGAGGAGGGAGAGAGAGAGAGAGAGAGAGAGAGAGAGAGAGAGTGTGTGTGTGTGTATGTGTGTGTGTGAAAGAAGAGAAATTTTGCGTTTGTTTTATTTTGAAACTGAGAAATATTCACCAAACAAGGACGAAGATGGTCATGTCTATTCTAAGCGATTCCGAAAACTTAAAACGAATAAAATGATATTGTGACAAGTTGAACAAAGACTCGATGTAATGGGATAGCCACATTAAACTTCATTTAGACTAATCTCTGATGAGTTTTGTAGAGATCTAAAGAAATATATCCAAAAAAACTTTAACATTCTTTACAAAGAAAAAAAAAATTAACACAAGAACGGCACACAACTATCGGTGAATCAAATGTATTTAAGGACATTTAAAGACAAGACTGAAAAATAATAATAATGAGTTTTAGTTAAGTTTAGATTCTTTTCTTTTTCTCTGATTGTGAGCTGTACTGTTGTTAGGATAACCTGACTCAGGTTACTCTGGTGACCCCAATTATTGTCTTTGCCATTATCAATCAAGTACATACCGCAGCCAAGTGTTTAGGGCAGGGGCGAAACTCATGATTAACAACAGTGGTAATTTGATGTGATTTCTGCCATCCACAGCTAAGGTGATGCCGGGGTATTTGGAGAGGATTTTTATTTTGCCGGACTGCCCTGTAAACCACCAAGGGATCATAACGTGCACAGAGTGTTGTGATATGCACACAAGACCTTCTTTTATGATCCGTCTCCGATGGGACTAGGGGTGTCGATCCACCTGCCTGGACTAGGGGTAGATTTTGCTCAGAAAAAACTTGAGAAAACTTTTCAACTGTTGGTAGGGCTCGAACCCACTACCTTCTGGTTGAGAGGCCGACACCTTGCCTCTAGATTGCCGAGTGCCCCCAACATCGGTAAAAGGGCACGGTAATCCCAATTATTAAGATCAAAACAATCATTCAGAGTTTACACAGTTTACCACATTATATGTTAAATCGAAAATATCCTTACAAGTACAATCAAACAGGCCTTTCGTGGTGTATGGGGGAAATAATGAATGCTTAAAATGGATAAGATCATTTCATTAAAACACACACTACTCACAATAAAACAGCATTCTTTACGACAAGAACGACAGACAGACAATCATACAAACAGACAAACTGATAACATTGATAGATAGATAAATATAATATAAATAAATAGATAAATAGATAGAAAGATAGATAGATAGATAGATAAATAGATAGATAGATAGATAGATAGATAGATAGATAGATAGATAGATAGATAGATAGATAGATAGATAGATAGATAGATAGAGATAGATAGATATAGATAGATAGATATAGATATATATAATAGATAGATAATAGATAGATAGATACACAGAAATATAGAAATATAATATGTAGATAGTTTGTTTGTTTCTTTCTTAAAAATTAACCTGTCCACCATGGCGTTGATCTCAGGGTGAATTAAGAGGAAACAGCAAGATGAAAGAATAAGTAAAAAAGAAGGGAAGGAAAGAAGTAGAAGCTACCATTAGCACCTGCCAACCGCCCGCTATATAGATATTATATATATATATATATATATATATATATATATATATATATATATATATATATATATATATATATATATATATATATATATATATATATATATATAAATAAATATAATAGAGATAGAGATAAATGAATGGAGGGATGGAAGGATGGATACTGTTGTTCTTATATATAGTGTGAGGTTTATGGTTAGTGTTGTATAAAAGTCCCATGGATGGGTGTTTCTGAACAAAGATTTTGTTTAGAATTGTAGGACTATGCATGATTATACAGAAAAGGGGGGGTGATGGAGGTAGGTTCTGGTGGGGTGTATTTGCTGCTGTTAGTTTTTGCTAGGTTTGTATTGTGTTGGGATTCTTTTCTCGTTTTTTTTGTTTTGGGTGGGGGTTGGGTGTTTGTTTATCGATTATCATGTGTGCGGGGGGAGGGGTCACCTTAGTCGTGGATGTGGATCAATTCAAATCACAGTCTTTTTGGTTTGTTTTGTATTGCCTTTTGTTTTTATCTTTACATCTTGTTGGGTTGGGGGTTTTTTGTCTTCTTTTTTTTTTTTCGTCTTTAACAGAAGAAAATAAAGCAAAAATTTGAATTAAAAAAAAATTCAAGTTATCAAAATTGTTCGTCTGGTTTTATTTTTTATTTTGTATTGTTTTCATCTCCACTTTAGTAGAGATTGCTTAGGATTCCATTCCATCCAATTCTTTTTCTTTCTTATCGTTAATGCGTTTGCTTCTTCACTGACATCGATTCTCCCTGGTCTTCCCACATTTTCTGTGTTCCTTCTTCTTTTTCCTGTCCTTTTGTTATATTGTATATGACTATAATTTTATCGTCGTCTGTTAAAGGGTCGTGTCGAAAGGTTCCGATTTTGCTTTCTTTCTATATTCTTCTTTTGCATGTTTACTGAGTTCACTTGTGTCAACAAAAGGGAGACCACTACTTCCGCCAAAAACGAGAACATATTATTTTCAACAAACGAAATTTTGGCGCTACCAACATACTAAGAGAAGGTCGTGTGTGTGATAATAATATATAATCTTTATTCTCATGAACAGACAATAAAAAGCAACACAGAAAAAATACTAAAAAGATTGTTGTTCTTTTTTAATCAAAAGAATATTTGGCTACACCATGTCATTGTCTGAAAAGAGCAATCTATCTATCTATCTATCTATCTATCTATCTATCTATCTATCTATATATATATATATATATATATATATATATATATATATATATATATATATATATATATATATATATATATATATATATATATATATATATATATATATATATTTATATGTAAGTTCAGATACGACATGTGGTTTTCACTGAAAAGGAAGCACAACGTCTCATTACATTATAAATTAATTTGTTCCATGTTTCGAAGGGCGTTAAAATAGGTTGATCTAAATCTAAATGATTAAGAGGGGGGGCAATATAATCTGGGCAGATTGATTTCAGAGGAGAAACATTTAAAAGACATCAAAGACAACACCAAGTTCCTATGATGAAACTTCTCTCCTAGTAATATTGATCAAATTCTCAGTCATGATTATCCTTGATCTGGAATCTTTGGCTAAAACCCCACATCCTGTTTATAAAATTGATTATAATTAAGCACTGCCTTATAAATATATGATTACAAACTAGAGCATTATAGTTATCTAATTCAGTTTTCATCTTATAAAAGTTGTAAAAATGTGTCAGTTGGTGTGTTTCCATAGGCGACAAAACCAAGCAACTAGCAAAATTCCGTTAACAAATTGACTACAAGGGCTTGTTAAATTGTTTGTGGTGGGGTTGGAAGTTTGGAGTGAAGTTCAATTTGATGTTGTTGTGGCTGTTGTCTTAACTATAAAATGATAACGCTTTAGCTTCATCGAACTGATTCCTTCATGTCTGCATATCAGTATATTAATATTGATATAATATAATAGAAAATACAGCAAGTGGGAACAAAACTTACCTATTTAGGTACTTACTTACACTTACAGTGAGAAATGCAGTGGTGTAGATTTCTAGAACAGGCTAGCTCCCATAAATGCAGTCGAAAGAAGAGAAGCTAAGACGAATATTTATATATGTATCCAACTTTATGCACAGTTCCAATATCAGGCTTCACGACATTCGCATGAAATAATTTCGCCTGTGTAACTTTAAGCACACTGAACAGGAAAAGTTTCACCTGTGTTTCTCACACTTCACAGTTAGTAGGCCGAGCGGCAGCTGATGAACACAGCCAGCATGCAAAGCAAGGTACACACATACACACACACACCCCTGCCTTCTTGCTACTGTGTTGGCTCTTCTCTCACGCTTACCTCTGGTCTGGGCCACATTCCGAGATCTACCATTATAATTGTACAATGTTATGTATGGTATATATACGTGCTTCAGCGAGTCCGCGCTTAAGTTTGGTAAAAGCCCTCATGGGTTTTTAAAATATTTTTATCATGCAACTCTTGCTTGTGGATTACCGTGCATTCAGACCATGACTGAATTTCATGCAACGGAATAAGTTATAATATATTATATAAGTGTTGCACCACAAGAGATGTGTTAGTAGCTAAATCCTATAAGACATCACAAATTGTCTTTTTCCCTTACCGATTCTGGCACCATAATTGCCTCGGATGTGCAAGGGTATTCATTCATGGGGTACTAATATAGCCTAATATTACTCATAATCCTGTCATCATCATTGGCATGGGTATGCGGCAGAGAAGAGTGAGCCGCCCCTTTCCCGAATTGGTTGCTTCCAGTTCCAATATGACACAAAGACTTGTATACACTACCAACGTACCTCCTATTTACCTATTCACGTGCATACATACATACATATATACTAACATACATACATACATACATACATACATATATACTAACATACATACATACATACATATATACTAACGTACATACATACATATATATAACATACATACATACATACATACATATATACTACATACATACATACATACATACATACATACATACATACATACATACATACATACATACATACACATGAATACATACATATACACACATACATACATGCATAACATAACATCATAAATATAGATTGTATAGAATCTATATAATTTGCATACATACACACAACATGCAACATGCATACTGCCTGGATAGGTAGGTGAAGGATCAATTCAATCAGTGCTTTTGACTTTATGGGAATTCTTTTTTTTATCTACAGAGAGAGAGAGAGAGAGAGAGAGAGAGAGAGAGAGAGAGAGAGAGAGAGAGAGAGAGAGAGAGAGAGAGAGAGAGAGAGAGAGAGAGAGAGAGAGAGAGAGAGAGAGAGAGAGAGATAGAGAGAGAGAGAGAGACAGACAGAGAGAGAGAGAGACAGACAGAGACAGACAGACAGACAGACAGACAGACAGACAGACAGAGAGGGGGAGAGAAAGAAAGAGAAAGACAGAGAGACAGAGACAGAGAGACAGAGAAATAAAGAGACAGAGACAGAGAGAGAGACACAGAGAGACTGTGTGTGTGTGTCTGTGTGTGTGTGTGAAAGAGACAAAGACAGACAGACACAGACAGACAGACACCAAAGAAAAACAGGATTAAAACATCGACTGCCTGGATAGGTAGGTGAAGGGTCAATTCAATCAGTGCTTTTGACTTTACGGGGAATTTTTTTTTTTATCTACGAGAGAGAGAGAGAGAGAGAGAGAGAGAGAGAGAGAGAAGAGAGAGAGAGAGAGAGAGAGAGAGAGAGACAGACAGACAGGACAGACAGAGAGAGAGAGAGAGAGAGAGAGAGAGAGAGAGACAGACAGACAGACAGACAGACAGACAGACAGACAGACAGACAGACAGACAGACAGAGAGGGGGGGAGAGAAAGACAGAGAGACAGAGACAGAGAGACAGAGAAAGAGACAGAGACAGAGAGAGAGACACAGAGAGAGTGTGTGTGTGTGTGTGTGTGTGTGTGTGTGTGTGAAAGAGAGACAAAGACAGACAGACACAGACAGACAGACACCAAAGAAAAACAGGGATTAAAACATCGGGAAAAAGAGATAAAACGAACGAGTTTTATTTATGAACGGAAAATGACAGGAACATTGTGCAAGAGGGAACGTAACACACGAAAAAAAAATGGCATTCGTTTTAAAATCCATCTTCGCCAGATTACCTCCCCTGTCGCGTTTCCGTTAATGCATGTAGTAATTATTATTAAATATTATTGTGCATTCGGAATTTTGTAGCCTAGATCTACATCAAAGTCTACGCAATAATAAGGATATTCTCATACATGTATTTACACGTTCGTACAATGCACACACTCACACACTCACTAACACACGTACACATATGCATACATACAGACATGGATACAAACAAACACAGATGAAAAGCTAAGGATGTATGTCTGTGTAATGTTCAGGTTGCATAGGGGAATCGGTAGTCCAGAGGCAAGGTGTCAGCCTCACAATCAAATGGTAGTGGGATCGTACCCCGCCAACGGTTGAAAAGTTTTATCGATTTTTTAAAAGCAAAATCTACCCTCCTGGTCCAGGTCTCATCGGAGACGGACGATAAAAAGGAGGTCATGTGTGCAGAACACAACACTCTGTGCACGTTAAAGATATCTTGGATGTTTACAAGGCAGTCTGGACAAAATAATAAAAATCCTACCAAAAGCCCCGAGATCACTTCAGTTGTGGATATGGGTAAATCAAATCAAATTGTTTTAAAAATAAAAAATCAAAAATCAAGTTGAATATAGATCTAATCAACATTGCCTTCATATTTGTATGCAAACAGTATCAAAACAAAACTAAACATCTATCAAAGATGTATCCTATCAACTTTACTATATGGATCTGAATCATTGAATGCTGGAGGATGACGGACAGAGACATGACCAAGTTATCCTTATTCCACACCAAATGCCTGCGAAAAATCCAAAATACATTTTGACCAAACAAAATTCCAAACGGGGACTCTCCTCCGAAAATGCAAAATAGACCACATGCATGGACATCCTTCGTAAGAGAAGATGGAGGTAGATTGGACATATTCTAAGGAAAGAAGAAGGGGACATCACAAAGACTGCCCTACATTGTACCCTTGCAAGGATAAGGAAACGTGGTAGGCCAAAGACAACTTGGAGACAAACAGCAGATAATGAGATGAAGGACTGGGGCGAAATTTGGAATTCCCTAAAGACGCTTGCCATGGACAGAGAACGATGGAGATCCTTCATTCCTGCCCTACATGCCAACTGGCATAATGGTGGGCAGTAAGAACGTATGTTACATCACCGGGAGATCCAAGTACGATTATTAGATCGAGTCAGTATTCGATACTGAGATTACACGGGAATGTGTGAACATTATTTTCCCAACTTTTGAATTATACAATTATCGCGGTATCGGTAAATGACAATTCTTCTCAAAGAGGGGGAAACAACGAAATTTTCGTTACTTCTGGTCGAAAAATTCCTCAAAGTAATGAAAACGATCTTGGGATTACTTAGAACCTACAAGCAAAATATGGTTACTCTTAGGGGCCTGGCAACAGAGTCTTTGACATACAACGAACGAGCAACTCAGAATTACATAAGGCAAGAATGACAGATTCAAATGTGTAAGGAGAAAGGAGAAACAACTTTTGCAAGTGGTTGATAATCTAGGAAATACAATAGGCCTACATTACGAAGGTGGGGTAAATTGTAAGACAATCGATGCTGCTGGTATATATTGTGTCAATATCATAATACATGTCATTGTACATCTCATTAGTCTGGCATGTCACGGCACCTGAAATGATTTTTTTTGCTTTTGAGTTTAGGTTTTTGCTTTTAGTATGTACATGAGTAACTGTCAAAATACAGTCATCCTGTATCATTGAAAAATTTGTAGCGTCTTTGGTTGCCATAGAAACGGTCGCCATCCTGAATTTTGACTCAATTTTCAAAATCTATCTTCTCCCTTAGTTATGAATAAAATCATTCAAAACCTGCCGATCGTCTTTTCCATTCAATATCTAAAGAGTGACGTCGGGTTTTTTCGATATTTTGGATACATTTTTTTAATGAATTTTTGAAAATACTGTATATTATTATCGTTAATGTATAAAAACGTCGCTTTTATTACAAAAATAATAATTCTCAAAAAATGTACAATATATTTTTTAAAAACGACGTCATTCTATTAACATTGACAAGAGGAACCTGTGTGCCAAATATAATACAAATCGTTCGGTAAATGGCGGAGGAGATAGAATTTTAGTGTAGAAAAACTACATTTCGAGGAAAATGCTAGTAAAAAAATCAAAAGAAAATAACACAAAACAAACGCTTCAGACGGGTTTACCTTGTAGCAGCTCCTTACTCTTTCGATAGTTTCTGACATTGCTACTTATGTAAATATGATTATGAATTTAGGTTTAGATGTACACTGTTGTGAAAACAGACGGCGAAATGGCCAGTTTTTTTTTCCTCCTCTATATCCTATGCTTGTGCGCGTGTTTACATACACACTGACGCGCAACGCCTCTTACATCACACAGCGATGTCAAATATTGTGTATTGCCATATTTGGCGATTAACCGCCAATATAAAAGTTTTTACTGCCATTTTCTCAGTCAGTATAAGGATATTTTATGTCAAAATTTTGATTATTTTTATCTACCCTCGCCTACAAAATATTTTGTAAAAAAAATAATTATACGTCATATGGACATTTTTCTGCCATGAATTTGTAAATAAATGATCGTTCTACCCGAATATGCAAAGAACAGAAAAACGACCTTTGGTTCAAAATTCGCCAATCCAGGTGCCGCCGCCCCCCCCCCGCCCCCCCCCCCCCCCCTTAAGATTTTTTTCAAATGAAAGTATAAACTGTGAATTCCGGACTGTAAACAGTGTTAGGATACGTTGTCCACCGAGAAAAAGGGGCTGATACTGTTAATTTCTGTTGAAAGATCATTATAACGTTGACAGTGTCATGTATGACACTTGGCAGTAAATTGACAGCTTTTTGTTTTTGTCGAGAAGGGGTCATTTAAGGTCATGGATCAACTCAGAGGTCATCGGGTCAGCCAGCATCAGTGACGAAATCGTTGATGTTTTGCTTGGCGAAAATGACGTAGATCTAGATCGATGTCCATGTAAATGGTATTGTGGCTGCATGTTTTTTCCTCAATAGATGTTCTGTTGTCGTTTTTGTATAACTTATAGCTTTCTCTGGCAAACGGTCTTTGTGAGAAGACACCTTTATTCATTACACCTCTTTTCAGCTCACATCATTTATTTTTTACATGTGGTCTACAATGCGTTTTTTTTATAGTTATCATGTGATCTGTAACTACAAATAGAACTGGGCCATGCGCAATGTCAGCATGTCTTCTAACAACAACGGCTTCATGAGTGAACGCTTGTGTTAGCAATGACCGTCCCCCCAATGAAATATACGATGTTTATATTGCATAAATGTGTTTCTACTATCAACGGTAGAGTTAGATCCAGTAATTTAATTAAATCCCTGCAATACATCGGATCTGCATCGTAGCAAACGTTTCCCCTTCGTTAGATCCGTGTCTCTTGTGATTCAGTGAACAGCGAGTTCCTGTTACACGGACAATAATGCATGGTTAAAAACGCTGAAGGGACACCATTTATCATCATTTATTTAATTCGCTTCTGAAGAACAAGATGGACTTCTGCGATCACTCTGTCTTTTGGGTGAGTTTGCATTAGAATGCACGTCTAGAATCAAAGTTTAGATAGATCTAGACTATATGAAAGTTTGAAAGTATTTTTGTTTTGTTTTCTGTTTTCTTGGTTCTTTTTTTTTCTGTTGCTTTTTTTTTGGTGTTAAATGAATTGGAACCAAGATAGATGAAGCCTCTAGTTATCTAGATCTATAGATCTTTTATAACTATATATCTAAATCCTATAAGTAAAGGTTAGAGGTTTAGTATAATCTGTACTTATCTATCTCCAATATATATACAAGCTGTAGCCCCAAGTGTTGCCCAGGTTAACTTTTTATTTTCTAAATTATTTAATTCTTGTTCAATCCATTCTGCACCCATAGATCTCTATATCTCCACTGAAGTCTAAATTTGACATTTAGTTTTATAAACCTTTACAAATAGTAAGATGGAAACCAAAATCCTGCTGCCAAAAAGAAAATTTAAAAAGATAAAAAGCAATCTAAAGGCAAGGAGGAAGGAGTTCCATGACTATAATTGGGACTCAGTCTTTATTTTAACATCTATCACCATCACTGATACAAATACATGCATAGCCCTGTGATTGGGAGAAATACAAATTAAAAGGTAAATTTGTTGGATGGGGCAAGATGTATAAAAAAATAATGTCTGTGTTTTAATCGTACCTGTTCTACACCATTAGCAATTTAATAATTAAAATGGAAAAAAACAACTTTGTCTTTGGCCCTATTGTATTCCCGGATCTGTCAATGGGTCTCTGTCTCTAAGCTGCGCCTTTTTTGTGTGTGAAATGAATTAATGAATTTTCTGACCAAACTGGAAATCTAAACATGAATAATGTTGACCACGGAAAACCTAAATTTGCATATATTCACACACTGAAACAGTGAAACATTATAGAATAGTGACGACTGATTGTAACTATTGTTCACTGATTTTTTGTTGAGTCATGAAATTACATGCTATTGCAATGTAAAGAATATATGTACCTAGTCGTCTATTCACAACATCATTCCATTGAAACCTCTTTAAGAATTTATCTCATGATATAATCCAAAACTCTTTTTGTTTTTAACGACCTTTTTAGACAAGTTATAGGACCTGAGATACTCTGTCATTGCCACTTTTGTTTATCATCAAAAGTATCAAAATATGACTCTGAGAAGGATTACATACTCATAACATTCCATTCTCATTCAATATATTTAGTAAGGTGGGAACTACAGAGAAGCAAGCGATGACTACTGATGAGTTTGTAATCAGGACCGAATTATGAATTCCTTGAAAACAAACAAGACTGGGATTTGTCTGTGGATCCATGGATTTCCATTTAGAAGACTTAAAACCTCCACAAAGTAGCAGATATGAACCATAGACTGAATGTTGGAATAAGCAATAAAAGTAAAACAAAATTGATACTCAAGAAAATTATATCGATGTTCAGACATTTAAGTTTAGGTATTATTATTATTACTAGCTGTGCACGCCCGGTGGTGCCCAGGTTAACCGATTACTTTTTTAAATTAAATTTTTGTTTAATTTTTTCTGTGCTTTCGGGTTGAAAGATAAAATTCCCTGTGTAATTTTATGCCAAAGATTTTTGTGTTCTTTTTTTGGCGTGTGGCTTTAAACCTTTAACACAAATTTTTAAAATTAAACCAAATTGTGACAAACCAAAACAATAGAAATTGATACCTTCAAAATTTATTTTTAGAAATTGTCCTTTGCTGCGATTCAAACTGGGGACCGATAGAGTCTTATTCCATCACCTTATCCACTACACCACAATGTAAAAAATGAGAAAGTAAAGTTCCTTAAAGGTCATTATGGCTCATGATAAAGCCGGAGCCTTAGCCGGGTTTCTGTAGTGTAAAGTGGAACAGCGGATAATAATTACCTCTTGGACAGGGTGCTAGCTTTGATGCAGGTTTTGCTCCCAAGGTAGTATTTGCACCTGGGTCGAGTGGGGAAAATGCATGTTAAGTGTCTTTCCCAAAACACAATGGCAGACCTAATGTGCTAGGATTGGAACCCGGTACCTTGTGGTGAGGTCATTGCTTGTTCCATAGTTTGCTAGGCTTGAAGTTGTGTTCTTGAGAAAGACACGTAACATGTTATTTCTCATATAATATATGGCGAATGACTTAATACCACCAGTTGGCATCAGGACATTAAAAAACTTTTATGGACAACTCTTTAAAGCTTTAAGTTACGTAACTCATGCACATGGGATTTCAAAGTTTTTCAATCCATCTGTCATTGGACTAGTGGCAAGATCCAGCCAATACGTCTAAGACCAGATACAGGTTTTAATCCCCAAAAGATGCAAGTAGATATACTTACCTACTTAACTGTAAACTATTTTTTTCAAATTGCAAACCAGTGGTTTTCTAGGCCCGGCAAATGCTGTGCCTCTGGTCTTCATGACACCTATTAAAACATGCTCAAAGAATACTAAGGGTGTAATATGGACAAGGGCAGGTATCTATTATTAAATTAACGTAATGCAGGCATTTATTATTAAACTAGCTTAAGGCAGGCATTTACCACGAAACCAGCTTACGGCAGGTATATATCATGAAACTAGCTTAAGACATGCATTTATCATGATAAAAAGTAAATTATCAACCTTTTTTCAGTTCTGAATTTCGGAATTTTAAGACGTTTAAAATTCCATTTCAGAACTGATAATTTTAATCGATATTAGTATATAATTCGATGTTAATTCATAAAATGTCAACATACATGAGCAAAGCTTAAAGATTAGGCTTGAAATTGTAAGCCAAACGAATAAAATACATAAGTTTTGCCAGTTTTCATTTACGCATGCTAATGCGCCAAACTTTGGACACTTACTCAAAGTGTCCCAAAGTATTCTCAGCCACTTTGTCTTTCAGCCTTCACTTTGATCTGCATTGGGTTTCAATGTAGGGCAGCAATGAAGGATCTCCATCTCTCTCTTTTCATGGCAAGCGTCTTTATGGAATTCCAGGTTTTCGCCCCAGTCTTTAATCTCATTCTCTGCTGTTCTTCTCCAAGTTGTCTTTGGCCTGCCACGTCTCCTTTTCCCTTCAGGGGTCCAATGTAGGGCAGTCTTGGTGATGCTCCCTTCTTCTTTTCTTAAAACATGCCCTATCCACCTCCATTTTCTTTTAAGAAGGATGTCTTGCATGTGGTCTATTTTGCATTTTCGGAGAAGAGTCTCGTTTGAAATTTTGTTTGGCCAAAATATATTTTGGATTTTTCGCAGGCATTTGGTGTGGAATGAGGATAACTTGTTCATGTCTCTGTCCGTCATCCTCCAGCATTCAGATCCATATAGTAGAGTTGATAGGACACAGCTTTGGTAGATTTTTAGTTTTGTTTTAATATCATATTCTTTTGTTTTCCATACATTTTGAAGTAGTTTGAAGGAGTTTCTTGCTTTGTTTAGACGTCTGTTAATGTCTTTGTCAGCTCCTCCGCTACTTGTGACAATGCTGCCTAAATATGTAAATTCCTTGGTTGTTTGTATGCTATTGTTATTGATGAGGATTGGAGAGGATTTTGTATATTTAATGTCATTAGTTCAGATTTTGTAAGGCTTATTTTTAAACCTATCTGTTGACCAAAAGAGCTTAGCCGTGATGTTTTGTCTTGCATGTGATGATGTGAGTGTGCCAATAGCGCCAAATCATCAGCAAAATCTATATCCTCTAGCAAAGAGAAGAGAGTCCATCTAATTCATCTGTGTTGATCACTGGTTGTTTGCTTCATCACCCAGTCCATAGCAATAATGAAGATGGTTGCTGACATCACGCACCCTTGTCTGACACCAGTCTTGATTTCAAAATTTTGATTGCTATTTCCAATTTTACATGTGAATTCATTGTAGAAACTTTTAATGAGCTGAACAAGATGTTGGGGTATTCCATAATTCCTTAGAATTTTCCAAATGCTTTCTCGATGGAGCTATCGAATGCCTTTTCAAAATCAATGAAGTTTATATACAGTTGTCTGTGCCATTCATTGCATTGCTCTATAATGTTTCTTAATGTGAAAATTTGGTCCTGAGCAGTTTCTTCCTTTCCTAAATCCTACTTGTTCATTTCTTATGTAGGTATCAACGGCATTTGATATTCGTTGTATTATTACTTTTGCAAGAACTTTACTAGGGATAGACAGGAGTGTTATTCCCCTCCAGTTATTGCAGTCCCGCAAATTGCCTTTTTTGGGAATCTTTATTATTATACCTTCATTCCATTCATCCGGAGTTTTCTTTTCTGTCCATATTTTGGTGAAGAGTGGATGCAGTATTCTTGCTGCAAAAGCGGGTTCAGCTTTAAAAAGTTCAGCGTTTAAGTTGTCTATGCCTGGGGCTTTTCCATTCTTTAGAGTTTTAATAGCTACTGTTATTTCATTTAAGCTAGGTGGTTCTATACTAATATTCAAATCTTCTTGTGCCTCTTCAATGCTTGCTTGTTTCTGGTTAAAATTTCCAAATAATTCGGTCCATCTTGCATCTTTTTCAGCCTCAATCGTGAGAAGCTCTCCTTTTTTTGTTTGTAATAGGCGGGTCTGAAGTTCTTTGATATTTTCCATTTATTACTTTTGCAATTTATAAACTCTGCCTTGGTCTCCCACTCGTGATGCTTCTTCTGCTTCATTGGCAAGTCTGTCCATGAATGATCTTTTGTGTTTTCTTGCATTCCTTTTTGATTTCCTTGTTTATTGCCTGGTTTTGAGTTGACAATCTTTCTTTCAATCTGTTTGATTTTGCATCAAGTATTTTCTTAGCCTTAATTTCCTTCCTCTTTTCAATTGTTTTCCATGTGTCATTTGATAGCCATTCTTTCCTTTTTGCGTTTTGATGTTCCTGCTGTTGTTTTGATTTCATTTCCATCTCATGGTTTGTCATCATCCATATCAGTCAGCTTCCTGAAATCTATTCTTCAAACTTATCATAAAAGTTTTGGCTGTATTAGGATCTTTAAGTTTGTCCATGTCATATCGTTCTCTGCCTTTTCCTGTTGTATTTGCTTTTCTCAGTTTGATTTTTAGATTTGCAACCACTAGATGGTGGTCACTTCCAACGTCAGCTCCTCTTTTTACTTTCACATCAAGAAGGGATCTTCTCCATGTTCCATTTATGAGAAGATGATCGATCTGGTTTCTATCCCTTCTATTTGGTGAACACCATGTAAGCTTGTGAATCTCTTTATGAGGAAACAAAGTTCCACCAATAACAAAATCGTTAGTGTTGCAAAAGTCCAATAATCTTTCTCCGTTGTCATTTATAACGCCACATCCTTCTTTTCCCATAGCTCTTTCATTTGTACTATTGTTGCAACCAACCTTTGCATTTAGGTCGCCCATTATAATTTTTGTATCATGCTTTGATATTTTCTCCAATTCAGCCGTTAGTTGGTCATAAAAATCATCTTTGTCTTCATCCTTACTTTCGTTTGTGGGGCTGTAACATTGTATAATCGAAACATTGACATGCTTTTCCTTTCATTCTTATCTTTATCATCTGTTGTTAATGGGTTTCCATTCCATCATATTTTTTCTCTTCCTTTCTTCAATATAATGGCTACACCCTCTGAGTGTTGATTATCATCCCTTCCAGAATAGAGAACAGTTTCACCTGAGTTTGTTTTTATCTTTCCAGCTCCTGTCCACCTGCATTCACTGATGCCTAGAATATCTAAATTGTAGCACCTCATTTCTGATGTTATTTGTGCTAATTTACCGGTGCTGTTCATGGTTCTAACATTCCAGAACTCTACTTTGGTCTTGGTGGCAAACAGAAATATTTTGTCAGTAACTTCCTGACGGTTTTCACAACTGCCATTCATACAAATATCTTGCGATGACTCTGAAAGTCCATTGCTCGCCCTTGTGCTATTATTTTCCTTCATTGCTATTTCCGTAACATGATTTTTTTCTAGGTTGGGTTGTTAGCCCTACACCCAACCCCCAGACTTGGAGGGCCAGGATATATTTTTGGAGGTTCATTCCTTGGCCGGTTGCTCTCCCGAGCTATAGAGTCCTGCCTACCCTTGGTTTGAGATTGGAGTTTCCTTTCCTAGGTAAACCGCTTTACTGAGCTGACGGGCTTTACCTGCTTGAGGAGGTTATAAAGGCGCCTCTGTTCGCCTGCTAGTCATTTCACCGAGCCTATTGGGGTATTTTTTCAAGGACTGAGTTCCCATTCAACAATCCCACCCTGCCCTCCCTCTATGACTAGCGCCAGTTTTGTCCACTAACTGCTTATTGGTTATTCACAGCTAACCCTTATATCTAAAGGTATTCCCCCTATCTGCAACACGGGGACGTGCCTGGTAGGGGATGGTCGCCCCCTCAGGAAACGCAAAATATCCCCTTCCAAAAATAGACTCACTAAAATACCGCCTACAGGTTTTGTCTTACTACTACTAAATCTGTCTACGAGAACTAGCACTCGAGGTTTTCAACGCCTTCAATAAATTTATGTTATCTTCGTTCTAGAGCTATATGAAGATGTATTTAACATTGGTGATTAAATTGTTGATCTGTCAGGAGGACACTGCCATGTATGCCCGTATGGTAAATCCACCCCTGCTGCAATCACCATTAATGATGGTAGCAGATGAATTACCAAGCATTGAAATCAGTTCTTTTTCGTTTCATTCCTCATTCCTCTCCTCCACACCAACCCTAAGCCTCCTTACTTATTTTTGGAGGCTCCAGCACCAACCCCATCAACTCTACGTCTTCCTTCTGCACGATTTCTTCTTTTTACACCCAGTGAGATATAGATCTAGTCTTACATTTATCCTATCTTTTCTTCTTTCTAGACCCAGTGAGATATAGATCTAGTCTTACATTTATCCTATTTTTCGTTCTTGTTTACCATACTCATTTTGTCTCTCTCTCCCTTTCTTTCTTCCCTGCCTGTTTGTTTTTCTCTCTCTCACCACCATCTCTCTCTGAGCAAATCTCTCTCTCTCTCTAAAGTTGTAAATCATTTAGACTTTGCACAGCCATTTCCAGACAAAGACGCCTCACCTCAACTGACAAAGTGATCTCTTTATTTTCTCTCTCTGAAGACAAAGCTCTCTCTCTCTCTGAAGTCATTGTCTCTCTTTGTTATTTTTCCTAACGTTCAAATTAAGAACATTCTAAATGTTACTAATCATATTTTATTTCTGTTGATGTTTAATTACAGAATCTCTCTATTTATCTCTAGAGAATATAATCAACCTTTCTCACTCTTTTGATTGAACAAAGATACTCACTGTTCTTTCTCGCTATTTTTCTCAGTTGTTTTTATCTCCTTCTCACCTTTTATTACTTACTTATTTTCATATTTTTTATTTCATTCTAGATCTGAACCTTCCACTCTCAAAACTTTCTTCACACCCCCTCTGCTACGTTTCTTAACATCGGAATGTCTTTTACTTCCTTTCTTTCTCCTTTATGTTTTTCTTCTGACATCACATTGTGTGATGCCGGAGGTATTATTTAGATCTAGATTTTAAATATTTCTCGTTTGTTGTCTGACGAAGGGTTATACCCGAAACATCACGTGTTTGTTCTGTCTTTTTTAGTGGAGTTGTCACTTATTGTCATATTTTACCCCAGTTAAATAATTCCTTGATCATAGGAAGGATTGATCAATCTCGTCATTCTTATCGAAGATTGTTGCAAACCTAGATGTCCCTTGGTTCACGTGTTAGCTAATGTTCTATTGGTAGTTTAAAGGGCTCTGGTAATATATAATTAATCTTTCCCAAACCCTGAGATAACTAACTCTTTATTATGAACAGACCAATAACGTCTACACTTCTTGTTTTCGTCTTTTATCTTTTTCTTGGTGAAAGATTTCGTCACTTTATTTTTCTTCTTCATACTTTATTTATTTCTCTTCACCCTCACCCATATTATTGTTCGATGAAGTTCTATGCCTCTCATTAATTCTCTTCATTGTTCATGTCTCTCAGACAGGACAAAATGGATGGTGTTGAGATTACAGATCAAATATCATCATGTATTATACACTTGTTCTCGCTTTAATCTGGCGAAAGGAAAGTTTCCTGTTAACTGATAGTGATAGCGGTTTGATAGGCAAGCCTCCACTAATTTCAAGAACGATAATATCGGGCAACAAAGCCCTCATACGGCGCGCTGAGATATTAATATTTGTTTTGATGATGTCAAGCGGAGATAACAGCTGAGTTTTCCGGTACATACCCTGACGTGTACCAAGTGTCAAGTGCGCATTTTTAAGCGTCAAACGTATTGCATTTGACCGCCTAAATGCCCGCCGCCTTAATGTTCGTTTCGCTTAAATCTCAGTGAAACCGAATTCTTTCTATATAAATTGCCCCTCTAAATGTTCGTTTCAAAACCAAGATTTTCGCCTATATGCCCGGTCTCAACGGCAACTGCAGGTTGTATCATTTTCTCTAAAATGATCATAAAATACGTCTTATTGATTACAAGTTCTATTTTTTATCGTGCATAATGTAATCCCCTCGCTAATAGGGCTTTATGCCTGTCAATAATGTGCCATGCATTGTAACCACCCTCCATTACTTATCCATTGTAATGGAATAAAAGATGATCAGGCTTCTCTTCATAGATCCACCCACTGTACAGCACAGCCTTTATTCCATTGATCACTGGTTTGTCACTGGACAATTAGAATTGAAGTCTTTCGGACCTCAGCCAAGGCCGTCTATTATATATATAGACGGCCTTGACTCAGCCCATGGCTCTTTCTTGATGTTGTGTTGCATGAAATCACCTGGCGTTTTTAGTAGACCGGGCACGTTTCGCGATCGAGGAGCAAGGTGTGAACAGTTTTATATTGCCCTTTGTCCAAAGAGGGGTCCCCTCTTCCCCCTTGTCTTGCATTGGCTGTATCAATATTGTGCCTTCGAGTCTTCGTGGCGTGCGATGGTCAATCCACCTTGAGTGATCACCATCTCAGTGCTAAAGAACTAAATGCTTTCAGGGTGTCCCTGTTTGTCGTATTACATTTTTCAGAAATGTTGAATTTCTGCACCATACTGAAACCAGGAAGAACTCTCTTGGGGATCACCCAAGAATCTCTCATTTATCTCTCATCTCTCTCTCTCTCTCTCTCTCTCTCTCTCTCTCTCTCTCTCTCTCTCTCTCTCTTCTCTCTCTTCTCTCTCTCTCTCTCTCTCTCTCTCTCTCTCTCTCTCTCTCTCTCTCTCTCTCTCTCTCTCTCTCTCTCTCTCTCTCTCTCTCTCTCTCTACTAATACAAAGCTATGTTGTCGGGAAAGCCCCGAAATTATCAATTGTAATGGACCGGAGAACCGGAGGGACCCAAAGTACATATTGTACATGTACCCGCATTCTTGGGTTTGATTTGATTTGATTTGATTTGATTTACCTACATTCACGACTATTTTAAGGTGATCTAGGATCTTTGGTTTGATTTTTAATTTTGCCAGGAACAGCAAAGGGATCTTTAACGTGCACAGAGTGTTGTGATCTGCACACGGGACCTCCTTTTATCGTCCGTCTCCAATGGAACTAGGTGTCGATCCACCTACATGGATCAGGGGGGGGGTTAGATTTACTCGAAAAAAAGTTGAGCATTTGTATGTCAACCGCCGCTACTGGGGCTTAAACCAAGACCTTGTGGTTGAGAGGTCGACACCTTGCCTCTGGACTACCGAATCCCTTCCATATTTCGTGGGTACGTATGCATAAGGGCGGGTGCGCTTACTGTATATGTCGGGCGATTATGAAAACTGTCAGTGTTAACAGGCCGTTACACGTTGGTTTCTTAATCTTATCTATGTCCAGGATGTAAAGTCTTGGTCGAAGTACCCTACGGTTTGAGATCCGAAAGAGAAACCGATTGCACAGGTCAGGCAGTTATACTAGTTATTGCATAACTTTATAATTATGGAGGTTACATCCACAGGATGTAAAGTCTTGGTCGAAGTACCCCTACGGCTTGAGATCCGAAATAGAAACCGATTGCACAGGTCAGGCAGTTATACTAATTATTGCATAACTTTATAATTATGGAGGTTACATCCAATACGCTGGATAACGCGTAGATCTAACGCCCACCTAAATACTATATCATCATAGGCGATGCAAGTTTAACAGTCAACATTCTGGTTGAGCGCATCAGACTATATAATAGAAGGAAAGTATATCGTGTAAGCACGATGGACTTTTCAGGGGCAAGGTGTCGGCCTCTTAACCAAAAGGTAGTGGGTTCGAGCCCCACCAACGGCTGAATAATTTTCTCGATTTTTTCGACCAAAATCATTTTCCTTATTTTATGTTCTGGCGTGATAATCAGAAGTTCTGAATGTTGGGAAAGTGGGACAATTAGTTTTACAGCACAGTTAAATAAAACCATTTATTTGGCTGACAGAAGCAAAATTATATGGTCGCTTTCAATGGTTAGTTGTCCACGCATGTTTTAGCTTGTTCAAGATTCAAGAAAGCACACACACACATACACACACACACACACACATGCACCCACACCCACATACACACACGCACTCAAGCTCTTTTTGCACTGAATAATGCATTGCCACATTTTCAGGGAAAGATGCAAGTAGAGAGTTTGAGGATCAGTGATATGAACATATATAGAAGTCTTCCAGTTTGCTAGTCTGTTATAATTTGTTTATTTGAAGTTGACTGTTTATTTGGCTGTGTTTGCTGATTTTGTTTTGTTTTAGGTAAAGGGATGGGGGGGGAGGTGGTTAGGTTTCTTCTTTATTTTTTATTTCAATAGCAGGCACAGACATTTCATTCGTCTTTCACAGTTATATTATATAAGAGGTTTCCATCGTTTCCTTTCATACTCTTTACCACTATTATTACGCAAATGTTGTTAATCACATAATACAATATCACCGTCTCAGAGAACACAAAATACTTTCAGTTAACTTTACAAAGTGTTTGCAGATTCTTACCATAACATTGTTGAGTTTGGAAAGCTTTTAAAAAATTTTTTTGTTATTTTTATATTTTAAACATGAGAACAACTCAAAATCAAGTGTGAAGGGTCGGATGAAGAAGAAACAAAATGACGATTTGATTTTGATTGTGACCATGAACTATATGACAATGAAAGTTATTTTCAAAATAGTGGTTGTAGTAACAACAGCAGAAGCAACAGAAGTAGCAGCAGCAGTAGTAGGAGAATATTTTACTACATTATGTATTACAAACTATACCAAATTGCGCTCCTTTTTCTATGCTAAGCTCACTAGTTCAATCCCCTGTCTGTTACCCATCGTTTTTTGTTGTTTTTCCCCCATTGTGTTTGTCTCGTCTTCCTCCATATGGTGCTTTCACATTTATATTACTTCTTCATTTATTACTTTCTTCATGGTACCATGGCCATTTGCATCAGGGTTTGTCTTTACATTATTATTATTATTATTATTATTATGTATATGGTATCACGTGAGCGAATGCCGTCGCTTTGCGTTAATTGTCTTTCGGAACTGGGAATTTTCTTATGTAAATTTCATTTATTTGGGGCTTATTATGACTATGTATGTACAGACGTTATGGCCGATTTATTGAAAAAGAAAAATCAGTCGTACCGGGTAGCACCATGTACTGAAGATGTAATCGGGCTAGTAATAGTTTTAGCCTCTACTGGCTGGTTAAGAAGATCGTATTGGTTTCTTCGAAACGTCAGTCTTCAAAAATGTCATTGTGTCGCTCCAATAAATCATTCAAGACAAACTATTTTCAATCCTAATCGGAAATCCTAAGATCTGTGCGTGTTTTATCCTTAATAAATCAATTCGTATCTACACTACCAGAAATCCTACCAAATGTATGGCCGTCAGCGTTAAAGTTTTTCTCCGGTGCAAAGCCATCAATCTGTATCACTAGAATCAGCTTGAACACGGCAAAGACAGATCCATATAACATATCCGCATAGAAGTAGAAGTCTAATGATGAAATACTTTATTATACTCTTTTTTTTTCTAGGAGAGTCTCAAGACGTGGTATTTTTATTTTGTTGTATTTTGCCCCCCCCCCTCCCCCAATCGAATGACTTTATTAAGCATGACCCAGTAGCATACGGAGGCACCAGTAGCTCGGTCGGTAGAGCGTCACGACGACCACTCAAGAGAGTCGAGTTCGATTCCCAGTCTTGACATGTTTCTCACGGCCAACCTGTCAACCAAGCAGCGATTTTGAAGCTTGAGGCTGCTTTAGCTAGATCAATTTAGACTCGGCGAAAGTAAGAGCGGTGTGAAAAGCAATGAAAAATTCACACCTTATGTCGTGTGTTTTGAAAAAACCCAACTCAGGGCGCTCTTTCCTGATTACTCAACGCTTTAACGCTAAGTATGGACTCGCTTTATTTTTCGCATATACATATTTTGTGTTTAAGGACACATCGAAGTGCTTTAACTGGTTCTATTTATGGTACTCTGTACACTCATAACAGTGACGATAACATTTTGTTACAGTGGTGAAGAAGAAGAATGGTTTGTTTTGGCAAAGTTGAGGGAGTGGGATGGGCAGTGGGGCACATACCATGGGCAGAAGACTGTCTGTCTGTCTGTGTGTGTGTGTGTCTCTCTCTCTCTCTCTCTCTCTCTCTCTCTCTCTCTCTCTCTCTCTCTCTCTCTCTCTCTCTCTCTCTCTCTCTCTCTCTCTCTCTCTCTCTCTCTCTCTTCTCTCTCTCTCTATCTATCTATCTCTCTCTCTCTCCTCCCTCCCTCCCCCTCTCTCTCTCCCTCCCTCCCTCCCTCCCTCCCTCCCTCCTCTCTCCTCCTCTCTATCTATCTCTCTCTCTCTCTCTCTCTCTCTCTCTCTCTCTCTCTCTCTCTCTCTCTCTCTCTCTCTCTCTCTCTCTCTCTCTCTCTCTCTCTCTCTCTCTCTCTCTCTCTCTCTCTCTCTCTCTCTCTTAATCTCAATTTTCCAATATGGCAATTTGCTTAGAATGTAATTACTTTTAACGTGTCCTTACCATTTCAATTTGTATCACTTTCGCAACACAACTTTTAGATTTCAAAGGAGAGAAACACAATTGTACATATAGGGTTGATATATAAGAAAGAATAAGCTGTGCCATATCTGGTGCTTTAATAATTAAGCAGGTAAGTCTGAATGAAGTTTACTTACCATGCGAACAGTTCATTGGTAGACAAGCACACTGACATTTTTATACTTTTATGCCTTGCATTTAGAAAGCACACTTTTTTAAAACTTTCAATTTCCAATCAAGGCTAAATTTCAATCAAGTGAGGATAAATTTCCAGTCAAGCGAGGATAAATTCCAATCAATCAAAGCTAAATCTAATTAATCAAGGATACATTCCAATCAATCAAGGCTATATTCCAATCAAGCGAGGATAGATTCCAATCAAGCGAGGATAAATTCCAATCAAGCAAGACAGAGCACTCCCTCTGTTTTCTAGAGTAACCAATAACAAATTGTTTATTCCATGCGATTGACTTACCCTTTCCACCTCATGTGAATGACAACTCACCATTACTTTAAGTATTGTGCTTAACTGTTTTTGGTGAAGATTGTACGATTGTACCAATAAAGGTGGGGGGTGGGGAGGGGGCTGTCATTTGCAAGAAAGGCTGCTTATTTAGCCCATTTGCTATACTCTTTTGATAGTGCATCATTATACATTTGTTCCATAAGAAGGAAATGCTTTTGATCTCATTCGTCGATGTTGTCATCTGCCTAGTGTAACATGCCATATTATGCTTTATGCGTACATATGAGAGAGAGAGAGAGAGAGAGATGAGAGAGAGAGAGAGAGAGAGAGAGAGAGAGAGAGAGAGAGAGAGAGAGAGAGAGACAGACAGACAGAGAGAGACAGACAGACAGACAGACAGACAGACAGACAGACAGACAGACAGACAGACAGACAGACACACACAGAGAGAGAGAGAGAGAGAGAGAGAGAGAGAGAGAGAGAGAGAGAGAGAGAGAGAGGGGGGGGGAGTGGATAGACAGGAGGACAGACTAAGAGAAGAGAGAAAGAGAGACAGACGGTCAGAGGAGAGAGAGAGAGAGAGAGAGACAGAGACAGAGACAGACAGACAGACAGAGACAGACAGACAGACAGAAACAGATATAGATACATTGTATATATTACTTGTATTATGTTTTGTGTGTGTGTGTGTGTGTTTGTATGTGCGTGTATGTATTCTTGACTGAATAAGTCAGAGACATTTTAAGTTGTATTTTGTAAAGTGGTTACACAAATGTTATCTTATATGAATTTATCTGAGCATATTTTAAAACCCTCAACTGTAAATTACTATGTCATGGCTCATCCACAGAATGAAACTCTTTTGCTTGACAACTGGTGGCCTCAGTTTACAGAGTGTTTCCAGGATACCGCATTGACCGTCGTCCCTTGTGGCTGGCTTATTTTGACGTCTTTTGTACTTGCCTTGTACATCAGAAACCACAAGAAATTTTTTCACATACCGACTACATGGCTATCGATATCTCGATTGGTAAGCATGAGGCGTGAACTGAGAGAAGTGACGGTCTCTACCTTCATTGACTTTCTATTACCTGATCTCTGAAGGAGTACCTTTGAAATTTTTGTAGAATATCTTCGTTTTGTATTTACTGTTTTTACTCTTTTCCACTGAAAATGAAAAATGTGAGGGATCAAGATGACATACATCACTTGTTTTTTCTTGATTTAGGATCTAGGTGACCTAAGTCATAACTTTAATGGCATTGGTCCATTGAGACATAATATTATGATAACAAATTCACATAACTTTTGAACTCCATGTGAACAATTGTTCAAAATGAGGGCAACGATGCAGTGCAGTAATTTGATTTCTTACTGATGAAGCAGTGAAGGATTGTTATTTAATAACTGAAAATGAAGATTTGTTCGCAATAGTCATGATGGTCTTATGTGGAAATGTGCAAATGATAACTTATTGATTTACATTGATTTAATTAGCATTCAAAAGGTTTGCTTGAGACCTATTAACACATCTTCATCTCCAATGACATGAAAAGTTAACAGGATTCAAAAGATATTAAGCCTACAGCTCCATCATCAATACATTTTTGTTAAAAAGAAAAATTGAAATAGGAATGAAGAGATTGTTACGGTGCTTAACAGATTTCTCTTAGTTTTTGTATTTACCATTCACATAGAAAGTTTGTCATAGCTTTTGTCTGAGGGTTATTCAATTGTTAACACATTTGTTGATGCCATCATTAATAGCTATTTGCAGATCACAACACTTTGTACTGCGTTAAAATCCTTGGCTGTTCACAGAGCAACTCGGGCTAAATTGTAAATCCTACCAAATTCCCTGAGATCACCTTAGTTATTCATGTGGGCAAAATTAAATCAAATCAAGCTTAGTGGTGTCAGTCGCCTAGTGGTTAGGTTGCCTGGCTTGGGATCGTGAGTGCAAATAGCTACCAGCAACAGCGTGAGTCAAAATCTGCGAGAGACTAGCATTCTGTCTCGGGAGGATTATTATCCCTGTTCTGCTTCGTTGTTGCTCATCTAAGTGATAATTTTACACGTAATGGTTCTTTGGGTTTTTTCCCCTTTTTTTTTACTGAAACCTTTGATTCTTTCAGTAGCGTCGGTGGCCTAGTGGTTAGGCTGCCGGACTTGGGATCATGAGGTCCCGGGTTCGAATCCTAGCAAAGCTAGGTCCGTAGTTGTGTTCCTTGGGAAAGACACTTAACACACATTTCCCCACTCTACCCAGGTGCAAATAAAAACAAATACGAGCTTGGGGAGTAAAAACCTGCAGTAGACTAGCATCCCGTCCAGGAGGTGATTATTATCACCTGGATAAGCTCTGGCTCTATGGACTGTAATGGCCTTGAAGGAACTTCATTTACTTTACTTCTAATTCTTTGATGTTAAATTCTATTTCAGCTTTGCAGTTTTGTCCTTGCTCTTCTAGCTATCCTACGGGCATTGGACCCCCTCCAAGAAAGTGCAAAATCAGCCCCTGTTTCTCATTATGTTTCCAAAAGTGTATGGGCATTATCCTATGTGAGTACCATGTAAACATTTAAGTTTTGGTAATTCTGCCTATGTCTACTCATGCTAGTCCAAAGGCCTCTCAACCCAAAGGTCGTGGGTTCATGCCCAGACAGTTGAAAACTTTCTTGAGTTTTTTACAGTGAACCACCCCTCTGGTCCAGGCAGATTGTTCAACACCTAGTCCCATCGGAAACTGACAATAAAAGGAAGTCACAGTTTGTGCACGTTACAGCCCTTGGCTGTTTTCAGGACAGTCAGGGTAACATTAAAAATCCTACCAAAACCCTCAAGATGGATGTAGGTAAAATAAAATAAAATAAAATCTACTCATGCAATTGGTTAATGTGTTTTATCCATTACATACCTATGAAATCTCTAATGGATGAATGTACTACCAGATAAAAGTAAACCAAAACAATTTTAAGAAATGGGGAGGTTTGGTTCATGTGCATTAGTTTATATTTCTTCTTAATTAGTTCCATTAATTGCTTGTTCACAAAGAATTTTACCTCTTCTTAATGTGAATCAACAAACTATTTATATAAAGAGGGATAATTTCTGTGGTATTATCACTACTGCAGAGTTTCACAAGATTTGATTGTGTTGGGATAAAAAAAGATTTGATGACAGCAAATTTGCATCGCTTTTGGATTTTGGATCTGAAGAACAGCGCAGACAAGCTGTAGCTTTTAGAATTAGATGCTGGTAAACGCGAATGAACAGTTTAAATGCGTTACATTTAATTTCAGCTTTTACGCAGTCGTCCTCATGGTGCTGTCACAGCGAAATGGTATCTCATCTCCTTGTATTGTGTTCATCTTTTTGGATGTTGGCTCTGGTGGCACACGTTGTACCGACATACACTGCAGTGATACTGGAGGTAATTTGAGTTAGTTATATCAAACTTTCATCCGTACAAATGATTGACACAGAATCATATTGTCCGAAATATACATAAACTTGTTCTGAGAAGAAAGGCTTTACAGCAGTTCTCAGCCGGGAAGATAATCTGAAGTTTAGTAAGATGCAAGGGATAATTTCGTTTTGTGTGAAACAAGACAAGTGACGACTGTGAATCTGATGATAATTATAACTAGAAAAACCCACATCAACTGTGTAGTAAGGACAATATAATTCTGAGCGGACGAAATGTTACATGCTTTGGATTTTTATATCAAATAATGATTGATGCTGATATTGCTTTGATTTTTATTTAATATTTGCATGATACTGATATTGCATACTAATCTATATATATAAGGCTGACTTTCTTACTTTGAGTGCTATAAACTCAGGCACCACTGTACTGACCACCATATTTAGCATGTAGGTTTCAAATGATCTGCTTTAAGTTCTTAGCAAATGATCTATTGGATCAAATCAGCTTTTGAATTGATTGAAAGAAGATTGTTTGCCTATGATCCAGGAAACTTTTTATTGTTACTAGATCGGATTTTATCAATTTCTAATCATTACAACAAATAGCCTGCATAACTTAAGTATGAAGTACTGGCTCGATCTAATAATAGTACTTGATATCGCCCATGCAGTGATTTCTGAGTTGAATGCAGTCAATGTTTGAGAGACCCAGCTTTATTATAAAATGAAATCATTATCCACCATCGTCGCCGGGCATGCTTGATAAATAAATCAAAATATTCTATTGTAAACTATTTTCTTTGTCAACAAAGTTTGCATTAAACTATATTATTTATACATTTAATTTTGAAGGATGTAATTTTGACAGTTCACAATACACTCACAGGGTGTCTACTGTTCTCATTTGATTGCTCAGCATTGATAGCATAGATTAAGAAATTGTGTTTAAAAAACACACACACACACGTCCTTGATTGTAAAAACAGTCAAGTCATTCACATAGATCGTTTTATGTGTATACAGTGAAACAATGGTACCACCATCTGGTGAATGACAGCAGACATGCTGTTTTTTGTTTACCTGTGATAGTATTCTCCAAAATACCAAGACTGTTTTCGAAACAAATAGTGGAAATAAGAGAGAGAGAGAAAATGTAAACATGTTATATTGTATTCAGAGTGATACTGTCATCACCACCATCATCCTCATCAAACATCATAGTTGTCAATTTATCCTCATCAAAACCATCATGATCACATCTATTATGACTGTCATCGTTGTTGTCACTGTCATGTTTACGTTGATCCATGATAATTGTGTTCTATTATTAAATTATATTATTATGCTAAAGTTAATGAATCACTCATAATGAACAATTAAATGTTTCGTGTTATTTGTAATTTATACTTATTCTACATTGCATGTACTCACTGTAACAAAAACAAAGTTCCCTTAAGGAATAATAAAATGCATTCAATTCGATTCAATTCAATTCAAATTTTATATCAGCTGTTTGTTGTTGAGAAATGAAATCAAATTATCATTTGTTCTTATGAGACCGTTTAATGCAATTGTGTTATAAAGACCTTGTCAGTTTTCCAATAGCTTTGTCTCATATGTTGACAATAGGTCTTTTTTATTGTAAATAAAGCCATTTTGCAACAGGGTTTATTTTTATTCTGTTCTGGCTTTCTACATTTGATAGTTTTTGTCCTATGTATGCATTCAAAATGTTCTGATGTTAATTTCATACAAGTCATTCCCTTGACTTATCTCTAACACACAGCAATCTTATGAGGACTCTGCGTTGGACAGATATCTAATCTTCTTTACCATGTTCTTCCTTATTATTGAATTTGTCCTCCAATGCGTGGGTGATTTCAAAGTTGTGCTCCTGCAACAAAGAACAACGAAGGTAGAGTATATAGGCCCATTGTATGATGAAACGTAAAAAAAAAAGTAGAATACTCTCATATGTTTTAAGATCATGTTCCCTTTCTTATTTAAACATTATATATAATTAAGAAAATTGAAGAGAAGATGATGAATTAAAGTCGTGAGATAAAATAGTGACCCGTGTGATGCGTAATGGTGTCTGATTAAGAACCCGGTCCTCTGGAGACAGAAACAGCGGATTCTTAGGCAGACCAGGTTTTAAGGTGAACTCCGACATGCCTTGTATTCTTGCTTCCCCATTCATGTATTTTTATTGGTTAGTGCCTTGACCTAAAAAATTTGGCCAGACCCCAATTTCTGTATTTATCATTTGTTCTCAGCTTATAGTGTTATAGTGTACATGTTTGATCACAACCGGGCAGTGGACAGGTAAGCACCTGTATCGGGAGTAGATGATCCCTCCTCCACGAGTCACCTGCTGCCTGGCAGGTCGGTCTTGGCTGACCAAAGGCTAAGGGAGTTAACTCTTACAGAAAATAACAAGGCCTGGTAGGGGGCCTCAAGGTGGCAGCCCCACTATCTACCTAGGGTACAGTGGGCTAATGCCCTGCTTATCCAAAACCAAACCGATTCAGAGAAATAAATGTAATATACCCGGCTTGATCTGTCAATGACGAATTTGAAACGAACACGGACTGTGATTTTTAGAACATGGAATGTTAGGGCAATAAATGGAAAAAAAGTTAGAATTAGTTGAAGAAATGGCCATTACAGAAACAAAGAAAAAAGGACAAGGAATAGAAAATGTAGGACCAAATAATATTTTAATCTTCTCAAGAGTAGATGTCAAAGATAGAGCTAGAGCAGGAGTAGGCCTCCTAGTACCGTACATAAAAGGCATGAAAAGCTACCAGGAAGTTGGAAATTTATAAGCCCATGGTTATTAGAGGTAAATATTAATCCAAAAGGAGGAGAAATTAAAATTTTAATAGCTTATGGACCAAACGAAGACGCCACTAAAGTAGAAAAAGATATCTTCGAAAACGATTTACATATAGCTGCAGAGAATCTTAAACACAAACAGGAACTAATGGTTTTAGGAGATTTAAACATTAGAGTAGGCAATAATATATAGAAACGTCAGGAGGAGTAATAGGTAAAGAAGGAGAGAAACAACTTCTCCAAATGGAGAGAGACTAATAGATTTTTGCCTAAAGAATAACATGAAAATAGTCAACACCTTTTTCCTCATAAAGATATCCACAAATATACAAGAGTAAATGAAGACAGGTGTGAACAGTCAATGATAGACTACATAATAGTTAGCAGCTCCCTTTTTTTACAGTACATTGGATGCAAGAGTAAACAGAGGAGCAGAAATATTTAGTGATCATCAACTAGTGATTGCCAAAATGAGATTACTGACTGAAGAAAACAAACAGAAAAGAATAGAGAAGAAAGCTACTAAACTCAAAATAGAGGAACTAAATAAACCAATAGTAAAAGAGATATGCCAATCTAGGACAAAAAGATTTATCAGTGAAAGGCAGATGGATCTGAATGATAGCACAATAGAAGGGCTATACATGTTTCAAAGAAAATGTAAGGATTTCAAATATTCATTACTTAAAAAAAACTAAAGCAATTAAACTTTTCAACAAAGCATGAAATGAAAAGGTACACCTTCCTATTTTTAAAACAATAAATGTGAACTTAATACATCAACGAGCGACAAAATGATGCTGCCTTGTTTCAAATCGACACTAAACAAGCTCTTTGAAGCTGACGTCCTCTAAATGAGCATTGCGTCGGCGAAGGCAGGCCTTGATTCTGACTACGCAGTTTTAACCTACGTTAGCTGGCACTTCTCATTTGTAGTCTGAGACATATTGCTTAAGTGTATCCAGGTTACCTGGTCATTTACCAAAGACTGTTCCTTACAAAGGAATTCAACGGGTTGAGGTCTGGGCTGTGAGGAGCCTGTGCGTAGTTGGTGCCAAGTGCAATAATGCAGATACCGGTATTGAGTAGTTGCTGTAGATAGATGAATATGTCGTGGGCCCTATGGGGAGGAGTTCCATTCTGCAGAAACCAAGTTTTTCGTAATTGGCCTTTCATGAGTGTCGTGCAAAGGTCAGTATAGAAATGTGACATAATTTATCACTTATGCCCATCACCAAAAAAAGTGTCAACACACAATTGACTAGATTAGAGCATAAAAGAAATGACATCACAAAAGTTTTTATCGCTATAGTGAATCAGATACATTTATGGTTGTCAAGCTGTTTAGAAAATAGAAATTAAATGGCAGCATATTAAGATCCTTACACTTTAAAAAAAAACATTTGGTATCTGTTTAAAGGAATGTCTGTGCCAAATTCAAAAGCTCTTATATTCCTTGAGCAACACTATGGGTACATATGAAGAAAGACATAAGCAAAGATACAAACAAACATTCTAATGCAAATGATAATCATGTCCTTGTTATGATTTTCATACAATTTATAAAACTGATCAAATTAATTTGCTCTGGGTTGTTGTTTTAAAATAAAAAGATTTATATATATATATTAACCAAATGTGAACTGAGGGATGAGCTTTGATTTTAATGTAAAAATGTTCATGTTGTTTAAGGGAAAGACAAGTTTATGAGTTAAGTTTATTATAATGTTATATAGACCAACATTTTGCTGGATTTTAAGGTGTGGAAGATTGCAGCCGAGTACTAAAAATGTGTTATCAGTGGTATTTATAGATCAAAGTGTGATATATACCTCAGAGAGAAAAAAAAAGAAAAGAAAACTATGTACTATAGCATACATTCTATACAAGATTTATTTGCTATTGTTTCCCTTAATTTGTTTTCTTTTCTTTTCTTTTTACCACAGAAACCATGCTTTTCAAACAACGCATCTTTCTCATCAAAAGCAACATTTTCATGGGTGTTCAGGTAGGAACACAAAGTTATGTCATGTCATTAATAATGTCTATGTTTTGAATATCGATGACAATCACCACATTGAAACAAACGAAAGTTCAACAATACAACGACTACTTGGCCAACAAGAAACATGGCTTGGCACAAACGACATGACTCATTTCATCAAGGTTCTGCCACTAGCAGATTTTTTGTCACACTTTACGAGAGCATAAAATATAATCATGCGTTTAGTCAGATTGGAGGGAGGAACGGAGGCAGAGAGAGAGAGAGACAGACAGACAGACAGACAGACAGACAGACAGAGACAGCCAGAGCCAGAGAGAGACAGCCAGAGCCAGAGCAGGAGAGAGACAGCCAGAGCCAGAGTGAAAGTGAAAGAGCCAGAGCCAGAAAGCGAGAGAGAGAGAGAGAGAGAGAGCCAGAGCCAGAGCCAGAGAGAGACAGCCAGAGCCAGAGCGAGAGAGAGAGACAGCCAGAGCCAGAGCGAGAGAGAGACAGCCAGAGCCAGAGTGAGAGGGAGAGAGAGAGAGAAGCAACTGGTACACACAGGTCTCAAACATTCCACAAAATATTATGTCCATTTATGCATCATAAAAAAAGACCCATAATTTACAACAAATACCTCCATGACAAAGCTGTCAAACAATATAATTGTTTTAATGCAAGAACACAATGTGTGGTTAGGGGTCAACATTTATTTGTGGACTCATATCATTTCCCCATCCACAGGAGGGGCGGCTGGCGGGTTTACTTCTTTTCATTCACTCTTTCACATGTCTTACTTTCATCTTGATGTTTCCTGATAGTTCCTCTGAGATCACCTGTGGGATCAATGAAACAAACAAACAAATCGCCATTCACAATTTTTTTTTTGCATTCACCAGAATTGTTTACATGGGATATAAGAAGATTATCACAAAAGCTGACCTGACAGATCTTCCACCCTTCATGCAGTGTCGAAACATTTTGGTTGATTTCATGACTCCATGGAAAAAAGAGCTGAGGAAAAAAGCACTGAGGTGACTGAAACTTTTCGTCTGTCAGTTGGCTAAGAAGTCGATTATATTACCATAGCTGCCAACCAGTGTGGAAAAAATGTATTTAGTACATATGAGGGGTGAGATGTAAAACCTGCTATGCGTCATTTTTACATATTGTAAGTTTTTCACCATCTCGGACTTTGAATGACGAGTTTTCTGATGATGGAATCATTTTTGTTCAAAACTGACTATATCATATTATAATTCGGCTTTAAACATCAGATTAATGGGGTTTATTAAGAACCAAGGGGAGACAAAATTGATTTTCTGAAATTGTTTTTGGGATTAAACAGTTTTTGCATCTCACCCCCTCATATGTTTGTGTCTTTTAAAAAATTTAGTCCATAAGTCTGTATTTACCTTGAATAGTCCTAAGTTAATGGCAGATGCTCATAAAGATTGATGTGGAAGTCCGCAGACACCATTCTGTGTTCACAAAACTACCATCACACTGTGCCAGAAAGGCCAGTGATCACCAGATTTTGTTGTTATTTACCTTAGAAGGAGTTAAATTCAAGTTAAATTACTAATGCTTTTTTTGGAATAGTATGGGCAGTCAAGTAATTTAAACTTAGCTTGCATGGTCTGTTTTACGATTTGAAAAGGTTAGCAGCTATGTATTGCTATGATTTTTAATTTCAGTATTTATGAAGTTTCATTATTTCAAGTAAAAATGTCTGCCATTTGTGATTGTTTATGCTGGGAATAAAAGTCATTGTTCAAATCTTATTCACTGAGACTATTGGAACAATTGCTTTTTTCATATCATATATCATACATCAGATAAACATTGGAGTAGGTTAAAATTCCACGACTAAATAAAATTTGTGAAATGATTATTCATTGGTTTTGGGGTTTCCTAGTGTGCTGATCATTTTCTTATTATAGGAAAAAACGCTTGATACTACGAGGCATTCTAACATTTTAAAGTGGTTCAATGAATTAATAGATTTGTTTTTTTATTTACGCCTGCTATCCAGTCTGCTTATCATCCCACTTTTTCCATCTCCCATGGGATGGAATGTTGGATGGACACTACTGTGTGACAAGTGTTTCGTTCCTTGTTCAGAAACTCGGCCTCGAGCCACTGAATAAAAAGAAGAAAAAGAAAGAAGATGACAACAATGTTTAAGATAATGAGCAACATGATAGTTGTCTCCTTCCCAAACTCCATTACACGTGCCATAAGAAACACCATAAGACACAGCAGAAAATTCATTGTCCCTAAATCTAGAATTGAGGCACATATCAACTCCTTCTTTCCTTCAACTGTCCGTCTGTGGAATAGTCTGTCTCCGAAGCCATAGATGCCAGCACTCTGTCAGAGTTTGTCAAACCAACTTCGCAATTAATCATTGAAGTGATGCGTTCCCTGTGATCCGATTTAACTCTGGTTTGTAACATTTTATCTGTATGTGTTATATTTGCTATACCGTGTGCATGGATGGGATCAACCTGTTTAAGAATGTACAATGTAGACCTGTCCTCTACTGTAGGAGGTTTCTACATCCCGAAGAAGACAAAGAAGAAATAGCCAGGCTTTCTATATGTACATGGCGTTGATGGCCATGTGGTTAGGCTGCTGAACTTGGTATCATGCGGTTCCAGGTTCAAATCCTGGCAAAGCTAGTCCTGACGTTGTATTTCTTGGGACTTAACATGCATTTTCCCTATTCAACCCAGGTGCTAGTGGGTACAAGCACTAGCTTTGCAGTAAAACCTGCATCAGACTAGCGTCATGTCTAGGAGGTGATTATTATCACCTGCTCTGCTTCACGCTACAGAAACTGGGATAAGCTCGGCTCTATGGGCCGTAATGGCCATGAAGGAATGTTTAACATTTTATATATAGGTACAGAAAAGTTGTCCTTAAAAAATAATGATCTATAAATCTGTTTGTAAGAGGATTAACTGTCAAATGGGGCGGTCTTTCTTAAGAAACATTGACTACATCATCATGAAAGATAGATAGACAGGTGAATGGACAGACAGATGTAAGTAACTACTAAGATTGTTGTATAGATAGATAGGTAGAAAGATTAGGAAGCAAGTGGGTAGGTCGATGGGTATGGTAGTTAGGTAGGATGGCACATAGATATACAAACAGCATAGAAGGAGAGACAAGAAAAACTTATTGTCAGGACTTCAAAATAAGGAAAATGCTTTTTTCTAAGTGATTTGTATTTGTTTTTGTATCTCATTCAAGTGTTGTTTGAATCCTGATTTATAACTGACATGGTTTGTTAGATTTATTTTCTTTTATTCGTTTTATTTATTTATTTCATACAAGGAACCATCGCTCTACATTGAGGCACAATGGACATACTTTGACTTAGGAGGAAGCAGTTTTGATGATAAATCAGAGTTAGAAGCAAATGAAAGCACAAAACTTCTCAGCACTCAAACAAGGAGCTATTCTGACTGCCATGGCTGTATCTCAACCTGCGACTTTTGACGAGAAAACATCAAAGCCGTCCCTGTACAAGGTGTTGATGAAAGTTTTTTACCCCAGGCTTTTCAAAGCTCACATGGTGGGGTTAATGGCAGACATGCTTGCGTTTGTCAACCCCTTACTTCTTCGGTAAGATATCAAGTTAACAAAAATTTATTTGACATTGTATATTATGTTGCTTAAGTTTATTTAGCATATAAGGGTGTACCATTTAAAAAAAAATGTTTTTGCATCACCGTCAAATACTGCATTTTCAAGATATCGAAATATCTCATGTATAGAAAGGAAATGGTGTTTATGAATGGCATGTATTGTGTATGGTTTTGTATTTTCATTCTTTTGAAGATTGAGAAAGATGTCCTTTGCAAAGCAGCAGGATGCAAGATGGATGCTTCTACTCATAATATTTAACCTCTTACAAAGATTTGCCTGACACGCATTACTACTAGAGAAAAATCTAAAATATTTTGAAATGAACATTTGTAAAAGACATCTTATTAAAAATTCTGACTTCCTTGGAGGAAAGGCAGTGTGTTGGGGGAAGGGGGGGGTACGACGATGTGATGGGTGGAAATGAGGAGGCTCATGTTTTAAACAACTTAGGCCACATATCCTGTAGTAATTTATCACATAGAACGACAGTGTTTCTAATGTGTGATGTTTGCCTTTGTAAGAGACAAGTCTAGAGTTCAGATCTCATTGTGAACAGACAACTGAATTTTTTTATTTCGGTTAAATGCTATTTTATGATCAAAGGATGGTTTGATTTAGCTCTTAGTTCTTCCTGAGGTTTATAGAAAACTTTTAAATATTGTTCCCATAATGCATATTTAAGGTTTCTTGGCAGTTTAATTCTAGCGAGATTTCAACACAACTTGAAATCATTGTTTACACTAGACATGCATGGACAAACGAATGAGAATTCTTCTCACACTTCGTTAGGTGAGTTATTTGAAGTTTTATCATCTATAAAAAAGTCTGTCAAGATGTGCATTGTAATCATGAAAGCAACTATCATTTTTCTCATCTCTTTTCCTCAGTCAAATGATTAATTATACGGATAACAAAGACGACACAGACAGTGGCAAGGTTTTATCCTCCTGCGCGTCATTCTTTGCCGTGGTTTTTGTGAGCTCTCTTGTGACAAATTTTAGATTTTACAATTCACATAATGTTGGTACCCAGGTGAAAAACTGCTCTGCAAGCTGCAATTTATAAGAAGGTAGATTCAATCATAATTCATTAACCATTCGAATGAATTCAAACTATTTCATGTAGGTCTTAATCCAACAGTTGTTGTGTGCTTTTGTGTGCCTTTGTAACTCTCTTAACTTCCACTGCCATATAGGCCTTTTGCTTCTTGTCTTTCTAGATGATAGGTCAATTTTTAAACCATACAATCTATGACTTGACACTCATGGCTGACAGAGCCAAATCAAGTTTGTTCATATGGCAACAAATTAAAATTTCGTTAGCAGCTGTAGATGTAGAGAGACTATTTTTTGCCAATATGAATGAAACACTAAACAATAAGATGAATTTACGGTTATGGTCATTTTTCTTTCAGACATAGTATAAATAATTCAATAAGTTTCATTATTCATGTTGTATACAAGTGGGGTAAAAAAAGAAGAAAGATGCACTTGAACAAGTTTGTAGAAGAAGATTGATCAAGGTAACCATCATTATCATCAACTGCATATCCCATAGACGTTACATCCCTGGACAGTATCTCTAAATGTCTCTCTGTCTTGTGCCATTCTTCCTGCTTCTCTTTTATATATCTTCTCCCACCTTCTGCATGGCTTTCATCTGTTTCATGTCCCACTCATTTTAGCCTCTAAACTCACCCTTCCTGGAGGAACCACATGAAAAATTATATTTTGTATCACCCTTCAGTCTCTTACCATGAATGCTGATTCTAGGAGACAATTCACTGTTGGAAACAATTGTTAATCTGATGGCTGTAGATTGCCAAAGGTTTCAAAATTTGACCCTTAACCTTTGGGTCCTGCTTTCTTGGCCAGTTCAAACAATTTGTCTTTCTATTTGCTCTATAAGGAGCTTGGATTAGCTTTCCTAGCAGGTATCGTGATGAATTGTTCTTTGCAGTGTGTTTTTATTATTATATTGATTTGTTCTTATATTATCGTAAAGTTATAAAGCATGCACAGAGCAGGGGAAGGCTTGTCTTGGGTTTCTTTTGTTTTGGTTGGAACTGTTGTTGTTTTGTTCTGTTTTTTATTTCTTCTGGTGATGTCTTTCTTTTTTTTTTTTGCTTTTATTTATGTAAGGATCACGCATTTTACAGTTAAGAAACTTAAAACGTTCATAAAAATGTTGATAATATACCTGTCATTTTTTCTAGTACCTTCTCCTTGATTTTTAGACTTGATGGTAAATGTTATTTATTAGATTTAAAATTTTTGTAAAATGCCATGTGAAGTTTTGTTGAGTGAATTTGAAGCAACATCTCACCAATCAGTGTCAAAACATTTGTGAAGAGAAATATATTTGCAGCTTTTATTTGTAATAGAACATAGTAAACACTGAATTTAGCTATTCTCTTATCATTTGTTCTGTTTATATACTGACCATTTGAGTTGATTTATTCCTATCTTAGTGTTTATATCATCTTTTTTTACTTTGATCTCATTGTGGTTATTAAATTTACAAAATTACTGTTATACATTTGTGCCCTTATAATTTTCAGGATTGGGTATGATTCTCCTCATTCATTTCAATGCTAAATATCAACGATTGGCTAGTACAGTTGCAGCCAAAGCAGATCGCTTTCAAAGATCAAAGAATAAAACTGATGAATGAAGCGCTAAACGGTATAAAGGTACATTTGAATTATCATGTCTATTTGATTAACTTGCAATAATTATTTGTAGACTGCAAAAGGGCCTTCTGAAAACTTAATATACGAGGGTAAGAAGAAAAAGAATATCATAGACACCAGACTGTCTTAACCTTGTGATCTTTACATCAACACTTATCCCATCACCATAGAAGAAAAGTTCATAGCAAACTTGATCCTGCTTATAATGAATGTGACTGACTTGCTTGACTTAGAGCCTGTCGCCAAGATGTCCACCGATTCTGTGGCCAGGCGTTCTTCTTTATCTCCGTGGTGAGTGTTTGCCAGTAGGTCAACATGGCTGACACCTGTTGGCATGGAGCTCTGACTCCGTTGAATAGTCCTTTTGTTTTCTTTTTCATTTTCTACGTGATAAATGCGTAAAAAGGATAAAATGTAATAATGAATTACTTTTCCCTTGTGAAATATATGTGCAGCATTGGTTCTTTGTGGTGAGGCAGTCCAGACTTTGGATCTTGAGGTCCGGGGTTTCGAACCGTTTTACAACGCTGCTCGCATGGGGACCTGATCGACTTCAATCATCAATCTATTTTTTGCTTCAAACTTAATCTCAAGCTCAAAATTCTAACAGCTCATGCTTTTTAACAGGTCCTTAAACTGTATGCATGGGAACTACCTTATCAGAGGAAGATAGAGAAATACGTGAACTGGAAGTACAGCAGTTGAAGAAAGCAGCTATCTTTCAGTCGCTCAACCTCTGGTGGTGGCTGCTGTCTCCGGTGTTGGTGAGTATGAGTGAAAATGCCTATCAGGCAACTTTATGGTTTTCTAAGGTTATGACTGAATTTAAACAATTTTTTGCGGCCTTGTATTGATTTATCACCATTTCCCCCATAATTATTTATTCCAACAATCACTTGTTGTTCGAATGTACATCAATTATTACACCTGCGCTTGTGCTACACGTGTTATACACTACAGATTATGCACATGATGTCGTAAGTACAGTTCATGATGACCATAAGCCAGACACACCAGACATCTATTGCGCAGGTGTGAAATCAGGCATTGCACCAGTCCTTGCTGGTCCAGCTAACAATACTTGTCAGTATTTTAACTGTTTCATATCATGACATTCCACTTAATATCTCCTCAAATACCACGAACACTGGTGATTTTTTGTGCAAATAAAGAAATTTGATTACAGAGCAATATTCCAAAGATTCCATTGTTGACATTGTTTCCATTTCATTCAAGATGTACATTGTTTATTGAAAATGGAGTTGTGTTGTGTTAAGATGCACATTGTTTCCATTGATGATGGCATTGTGTGGTATTAAACATTGTTTCCTGGCATAATTGTGTAGTATTCAAAATGTACATTGTTTCCTCAAATATTCAAGATGTACATTGTTTCCATTGAAAATGGCAAAATTGTGAGTATTCAGATGTACATTGTTATTAGAAATGGCAATTGTGTAGTATTCAAGAAATTGTTTCCATTGAAAATGGCATAATTGTGTAGTATTCAAGATGTACATTGTTTCCATTGATGATGGCATAATCGCATAATTATTCAAAGTAAATTGTTTCCATTGATAATGGCATAATCGCGGGGTATTCAAGATGACATTGTTTCCATTGAAAATGGCATAATTGTGTGGTATTATTATTCAAGATGTACATTGTTTCCATTGAAAATGGCATAATTGTGTTGTATTCAAGATGCACATTGTTTCCATTGATGATGGCATATTGTGTGGTATTCAAGATGTACATTGTTTCCATTGTGGCATAATTGTGTAGTATTCAAAATGGCATAATCGCGTGGTATACAAGATGTACATTGTTTCCATTGATAATGGCATAATTGTGTAGTATTCAAGATGTATATTGTTTCCATTGAAAATGGCATAATTGTGTGGTATTCAAGATGTATATTGTTTCCATTGAAAATGGCATAATTGTGTGGTATTCAAGATGTAAACTGTTTCCATTGATAATGGCATAATTGTGTAGTATTCAAGATGTACATTGTTTCCATTGATAATGGCATAATTGTGTAGTATTCAAGATGTACATTGTTTCCATTGATAATGGCATAATCGCATGGTGTTCAAGATGTAAACTGTTTCCATTGATAATGGCATAATCGTGTAGTATTCAAGATGTACATTGTTTCCATTGAAAATGGCATAATTGTGTAGTATTCAAGATGTACATTGTTACCATTGAAAATGGCATAATCGTGTAGTATTCAAGATGTACATTGTTTCCATTGATAATGGCATAATTGTGTGGTATTCAAGATGTACATTGCTTTATTATTTCAGATGTAAATTGTTTCCATTGATAATGGCATAATCGCTGAGGTATTCAAGATGGCATTGTTTCTATTGAAAATGGCATAATTGTGTGGTATTCAAGACGTACATTCACTATAAAGTGCTCTCAAGTTACACCCACTCATTGGATTTGCCCAAAACTTCACAAGTTAGAGATAATGTTCTCCTATTCTCATCCTTGTTTGACAATTCTTTCATAGTCAGGGTAAAGATTTATTGAAGCGCCTAGCACATTCCTTGCCAGCCAGAAATCTGAGAAGTAAACCTCAGTAAAGGCATGGAAATAAGAAATATTCACTAGGAATTTTGGGAATTAAAAACCACCACTTTTTTTTTTTTTTAATTATTTTTTGTTAGAGAATAAGTTTGGCAATTTAAATAAGGTTACAATTATAAATATTGACTAAACAAGACACCTTAAGTTAAACTAACACATTAACATAGTCATTTTTTCACAGGTGACAGTATCTTCTTTCATTACCCTCGTTTTGATGTCCAGACAACAAGCTCACGCCTACCACAGCATTTTGTTTCCTTAGCCTTTTAACCTTTTTCGCGACAGCCCATGAACATTGCCTCAACTGATTGCCTCCGTTGTTGTTGAGGTAAGATTTCAAATAAACAATCATTACAATAATAATAATTCTTATCAGTTGTTTGTTGTTGCTTTGCTTGCTTTCTTCTTCTTTTTTGTTGGTGTTTTTGGCAGTGTGCACTAGTAATTTAATGTATAAACCTCCTAAAATTGTCTTTCTTGTTGGAGCGTCCCTTACAACAAAGCCAACTTCAATCTGCTAAAACAGTATAAAGTATTTCACATGGAGACACAACCAGATACTTCAGGAACTAGCATCAATCATAAACAGAAGAACCACAAACATGAACTACCACAGCATTCTTCTTCATTGGAGCAGGAAGAACAAGGACATGGATAGTAAACCTATGAAGATTTCTTCAACCAACGGTGTATACTAGGGGAGCTGATGACTGAATCTCTCTGTAGACCTTCAAGACTGGAGAACCATCCCTGGGTTATTAGCATGAGTGGAATGAGACCTGACTTGATACTTGAGTGCAATTCCACAAATAAATTATCATCATTGAGCTGACAATGCCCAATGAAGTAGGATGGACTAAGCACACAAGCACAAAATCTACAAAGTACTGCGACATGGCCACAGACCTCCAAAAAGCCGGATATAACCGGAGTACTGGCAGTAGAGGTTGGCACTATAGGGTTGTAGGAGCATCAACTTATTCCCTCCTAGCTTGGCTATCAATTACAGGAAACAAGTATACTAGAGCATTCAAACATCTTTGACTCTCCTTGTTAAAGTGTACCATATTTTGCCTTCAACTCTTTGAGCTCTCCTTGTAATAGTGTACCATATGTGCTTTCAACTCCTTACGACTCTCCCTGTACTAGTGTACCATATTTGCCTTCAATTCTTTGACTCTCCTGGTTATTGCCATATGTGCTTCAACTCTGATTCTCCTTGTTATAGTGTGTCATGTGTGCTTCAACTCTGATTCTCCTTGTTATAATTGTGCCATGTGTGCCTTCATCTTTTGACTCTCCCTGTTATATTGTGCCATATTTTGCCTTCAACTTGTTGACTCTCCTGGTTATAGTGTACCATATGTACCATGCCTACCTTCATCTCTTTAATTCTCCTTGTTATAGTATGCCTTCATCTCTTTGCTCTGTTGTGATGTACCATGTGCCTTCATCTCTTTGACTTTCCTTGTTATAGTGTACCTTCACCTCTTTGACCTTGTTTGTCGAGGTGTACCATGTATGCCTTCATCTCTTTGCCTCTCCTTGTTATAATGTGCCATCACCTCTTTGACTTTCCTTGTTATAGCATGCCTTCACCTCTTTGACCCTGCTTGTCATGGTGTACCATGTATGCCTTCATCTCTTTGACTCTCCTTGTTATAGTGTGCCTTCATCTCTTTGACTATGTTTGTTGTAGTGTACCATGTATGCCTTCATCTCTTTGACTCTCCTTTTTATAGTGTGCCTTCAACTCTTTGACTTTCATTGTTATAGTGTGCCTTCATCTCTTTTGACTCTCCTGTTTATTATAGTTTGCTTTCATCTCTTTGACTCTCTTTGTTAAGTGTGCCTTTATCTCTTTGACTCTTTTTTTTGTTATGGTGTGCCTTCAACTCTTTGACTTTCATTGTTGTAGTGTGCCTTCATCTCTTTGACTCTGTTCTTATAGAAAGCCTTCATCTCTTTGACTCTCTGTTTCTTATAAAGCCTTCATCTCTTTGACTTTTCTTGTTATAGTGTGCCTTCATGTCTTTGACTCTCTTGTTATAGTGTGCCTTTATTCTCTGACTTTCCTTGTTATAGTGTGCCTTCATCTCTTTGACTATCCATGTTATACTGTGCCTTCATCTCTTTGACTCATCTTGTTATAGTGTGCCTTCATCTCTTTGACTCTCTTTGTTATAGTGTGCCTACATCTCTTTGCCCCTCTTTGTTATAATGTGCCTTCATCATCTTTGACTCTCCTTGCTATAGTGTGCCTTCATCTTTTTGACTCTCTTTGTTATAGTGTGCCTTCATCTCTTTGACTCTCCTTGTTATAGTGTGCCTTGATCTCTTTGACTATCCTTTTTATAGTGTGCATTCATTTCTTTGCTCCCCTTGTTATAGAGTGCCTTCATCATTTGACTCTCCTTGTTATAGTGTGCCTTCATCTCTTTGGCTCTCCTTGTTATAGTGTGCATTCATCCCCTTGCCTCTCCTTGTTATAGTGTTCTTTCATCTCTTTGACTCTGTTTCTTATAGTGTGCCTTCATCTCTTTGACTCTGTTTGTTATAGTGTGCCTTCACCTCTTTGACTCTCCTTGTTAAAGTGTGCCTTCATCTCTTTGACTCTTCTTGTTATAGTGTGCAATCAACTCTTTGACTTTCATTGTTGTATTGTGTCTTCATCTCTTTGACTCTGTTTCTTATAGCGTGCCTTCATCTCTTTGACTCTTCTTGTTATAGTGTGCCTTAATCTCTTTGACTCGCCTTGTTATAGTGTGCCTTCATCTCTTTGACTCTCTTTGTTATAGTGTGCCTACATCTCTTTCTCTTTGTTATAATGTGCCTTCACATCTTTGACTCTCCTTGCTGTAGTGTGCCTTCACCTTTTTGACTCTCTTTGTTATAGTGTGCCTTCATCTCCTTGACTCTCCTTGTTATAGTATGCCTTGATCTCTTTGACTATCCTTTTTATAGTGTGCATTCATTTCTTTAACTCCCTTGTTATAGAGTGCCTTCATCATTTTGACTCTCCTTGTTATAGTGTGGCTTCATCTCTTTGGCTCTCCTTGTTATAGTGTGCATTCATCCCCTTGCCTCTCCTTGTTATAGTGTGCATTCAACTCTTTGCCTCTCCTTGTTATAGTGCATTCATCTCCTTGCCTCTCCTTGTTATAGTGTGCCTTCATCACTCTGACTCTCCTTGTTATAGTGTACATTCATCTCTCTGATGCTCCTTGTTATAATGTGCCTTCATCTGTTTGACTCTCCTTATTATAGTGTTTCTTCATCTCTTTGACTCTCCTTGTTATAGTGGGCCTTCATCTCTTTGACTCACGTTTTTTTATAGTGTGCCTTCATCACTTTGACTCTCCTTGTTATAGTATATATTACGTAAATGATGGTTTTGAGATTTACTGTTTAAGTCAAATGAATGTAATTAAACTTTTTTCAGTGTCATGTGTCTATGGAGAGGATTCGAAATTACCTAGCTGAGAGAGGACTTAGATGCATTTGACACCTGGTCAGCATCCAAGGGTTCGTACAATGAGTTCCTGTTCATGGTTTTATGCACACCTTAGATATACAGTATAATGTACACACTTTTTTCTTTAGATCTACAGACCTTAATTTTTTTATTTACCCGCATTCAAAGTTATCTTCTTGTTAGAAAAATTGTTATGCATATATCATCAGAAATGAGGAGTACAGCCTTCCTATTGCCATGGGTATGTGAGTCATTCACAGTTGTGCCAAGTTTATGAACTCTCTTTCTTACAACACTAGATAACCACTTTCTGAAAATAACCAAAATTTCCTAAGTTTTTTAATCATTGTGAAAAACTAAACCAAAACAAAACTCCAAAATCTGACAATAATGTATGACTTGCTATTATAAAAAAAAAAAGAAGAAGTAGGTTTATGTCATAATTTTGTATAAGTCCAAAGCCAAAATTTGAATGCATGTCATATGTAAATAAACATAATGTAAAATCTTCTAATACTTCTGGAAAGTTTGCAAAATGACTTGGCCGATTAGGTGAGGGTATTTATCATACATGTTCTTCTAGATCTGGGTGCAGCTTGGAATGTTTTGGATCTCATCTCTACTTAGTTAGCGATTATCATATTATGCTTTTGGAATTCACAACACAGCAATTGACCAATGTCATCATAATTGTCTCATAAATAACTCAGAAATAAATACATCTGAAATATTTACTGTTACGACAAAGGCTTTTAAGATTTTTCTTAAGTTTCCAGCATATTGTTAGTCCGTGTTATGTTTATATATGAAATCACAGTCATTGTAACTAATGTAATTTCTGATGCGAGAGTGTGTATGTGGGTGTTTGGGAATGTGTGTAATGTGTTCAGTTTCAATTACCTTGATATTATGTTATTCAGTTGTGTGCAGGATGATTTTGTCACATCAAATGTTTGACAAACACCAATCCATATCCATATTGTATAATTTATTTACAATGGCAGAGTAACACATTATTATAATTATTATTATTATTATTATTATTATTATTATTATTATTATTATTATTATTATTATTATTATTGTTATTATTATTATTATTATTATTATTACTATTGTTATTGGTATCTTTGCTTAAGACTATTGTAACTTTCCAACGTGCTTTCCATCAGTCTTATTGACATTGTACATCAGAGCTATAGCTAAAGAGAAATGAAAAATAAAACTTCTCATAGCTCTCGCATTCACATGGTGCATGTTAAATGTCTTTTGGCAGTTTGAAAAGCTGCCTTATCATAACCCAGAGCCATGAAATCGGTTCATTCAATAAAACTCAAGAGTAAGCATATACAAGCAACCATCTGACTAACAAGGCTCAACCTAAGTTTTCGATTGCACTAACATTCACTTTTCCCATCTTTTACTTCAGCCTGCTCCACTTGACTCATCCACCAAGTGCTTTATGTCAATGATTTAAAGAGAAAAGAAATTATATTACCACCTGACCTGAGTTAAAGTTCTTGATTTTCTCCCCAGCCCACTAAATCTCAACCATGTTTAAGTCAGGAAGTGACCTTAATCCACTAATATTGTAACATTAATTAAATAATTGAAGGGGTCATTTCAAAAGTGTGCCTGTCACAATTACGTCATTAGGAGAAAAATACAAAATTCATTAACTTTGGCACTGTTGCTTAGGAATTCCAAGTTTCAAACGGCTGTAAATGTGATATATTTCATATATCATATCACTTTCACACTTTTCAGAAAGCAAGATTTATACAGTTTCACTTAACTTATTACTGCCTTAGTCTAACAATTTACGTGAACATAATTCACAAGCCTTAAACATGACTTGAACATGTGGTGTTAAGTAGGAAGATAGGACTCTTGTAGTTTCTAATGTCTATACACTTCAAATAGCCGTCCTTCCTCTTGTCCAGATACTACATGTCATCATGACCATGTGAAATGGACCTGTTTGAGAGATCAAAGTTCCTTTGTTGCTGGTCGCTGAACTCAGATGAAAGCTTCAATTTCCCCCTGTACTTTCAACACTTCATTCTTATGTGAAAAAGAGGTGGAGATATATTTTGACGTATGTGACGCTTGACAATATAACCATCAACACAATGTCCCCCTGATTGATCAACCCTGAACATGGTTTCTTTCTATTGATTGAAGGTCACGCCCTCCATTCAGGCTGACCTTAGGTGTGCAATGTGATTGGCCACTGATATCTTTTATTTATATCAATCACTATTTCTTGCTTGTAGGTGGAGCTTCTTACTAAAGTAATTGACATCTGTCCAGAAGTTGTATTGGTCATACGAAGACAAGAGTCTTTGATTTTGTACACTTTGCAGAGGGTCCACAGCCTGCATTTGAGATAGAGCTCCTGTGTGTTGCGGTATCTCTTTATAGGAAATATATTGAGTGTGTGTTAGCCTCGGAAATGAACTATTACTTTTACCCCTTTAGAATAATAGACTTTCTCTGTTTGGCGTGCCGTGGGTTGATCAGCGTAATTGGTTAGAATAGATACATTTCCAAAACCTTTCTTTGAGTGCACTGCAGTGCAGTTATACGGGACCCGCCACTAACGCTTTATCTTGCTGGAAGGCCGGGAGTGATGCAAATATCGGGACCTGCCACTAGCGTAGGTGTGCTTAGAGTGACCAGCGGCATGCAAATATACAGGACCAGCCTGGAAAGGGTTAACGTTCAAGAACTATCATGAGAACTCATTGTTTGTGTTAGCTGCAATGCAATATAGAAATGTTCCTTTTCTCCCGATTTTAAAGAAAGGCATGTTATTTTGTCATATTTTGGGGTTTTTATGTTGTTGTTTTTTATTTTCTATTGACTCTCTCTATGTAGAAAGTCCCATAAAAAGTGACAAATGGGACATTTACCTGGGATAAAAAAGTATGCCATCCTCGTTGAGAAAGTAAGTAAATTTGTTGAAGGACAAAGAGAATCATATCCTTATTATTTCATTAGATTGCTGAGAGATTTAAGATTTTCTCATTTACATCTTGTCACTGACTTTTGTCCTACTTATTATGATATTCTTGTCCATTTTGTATATTTTAGGGCAACGGTTGTAGTCTGCCAAGTAGCTGTCCAGGGATTTGATGAAGATTAAATGAAATGGCATACATACATACATACGTACATACATACATACATACACACATACATACATACATACATACACACATACATACATACATACATACATACATACATACATACATACATACACATACACACATACACACATACGTACATACATACATACATACATACATATATAAAACATACATACATAGATACAAAAAAACATACATACATACATACATACATACATACATACATACATACATACATGTACACTTCGTGTATTTGCATGTACAGGCTACCCAAAAATTAAAAGGGCTAGCTCATCGAGCTGTTGTTTTAAAAAAAAATTAGATTTGAAAGGAATATCTTAGCTGAACTATGCAATTACGGCTTTTATAGACATTGACAAATAAACAAGATAAACGAAAAGAGACAAAAAGATTTTGATTATGTTCTTTCTTCACTATTGTATTCATTTAATTCTCTTTCCCATTGAAATGACGTATTTTAACTTTGTTATATTAATTTGAAGGAGTGTGCATTTCAAGGTGTTCAATTCTGGTTTTTAATCATGGTTTATTAAATTCTGTCTTCACCTTTGTATCTAGTGTAAATCTTCAGATACCAAAGGGAAAACTTGTGGCTGTAATAGGGCAAGTTGAATTGCCGGGAAAATCGTCTTTACTGTCTGCACTGCTTGGAGAGATGGAAAAAGAATCGGAAGTATCCAGTATACATGTATGCTCTTTCATTGATACTGATAGTGTTTGTATTAGTGGAAAGTATAGTATTTTTTAATGGGGTTTTTTTTTGGTTGACTGTTAAAATGATTATCAAATGCTCAATAGATGTTAAATCAATGTCTAATATTAATAAGGATACAAATATAAAACGATGTTCTGTTCTGCTTTGCTTTAATGCCTTTTCTGTGTGTGGAAAAGCATGGCATGTACCATTGTCACGCATCGGATAAATTTATTTAATTTACCATTTGTTTTGTTAAATAGAAATCTTTTTCTTGTCATTTACTTCCAGGATCGATAGGTTATGTCCCACAACAAGCCTGGATCCAAAACATCACCCTAAGAGACAATATTTTATTTGGCAAAGCCATGGAATGGAAACGCTACAGTGAAACTCTGAAGGCCTGTGCCTTGGAAGCTGATTTGCAGCTTCTTCCTATGGAGAGTTGACAGAAATCGGAGAAAGGTAAAATGTACACTTTCAATTATGTCTAGAAACAACAACAGAAATGTAAATTAATCAAAGCTCATTATGTGCTTATGCAGAAAATATTAAATGGATATTGAATGTATTAAATTTTACATGTAAGCTGGGAGAGACCAATAAGTTAGACTTACAGACATACATGCAACTATTGAGCCAATCAAAATTGAGAGACAGATGGACAGGAGACACAGACATAGAGCAAAAGCAAGAGAGAGAGAGAGAGAGAGAGAGAGAGAGAGAGAGAGAGAGAGAGAGAGAGAGAGAGAGAGAGAGAGAGAGAGAGAGAGAGAGAGAGAGAGAGAGAGAGAGAGAGAGAGAGAGAGAGAGAGAGAGAGAGAGAGAGAGAGAGAGAGAGCAAAAGAGAGAGAGAGAGAGAGAGAGAGACAGACAGACAGACAGACAGACAGACAGACAGAGACAGGCATAGAAAACAAGAGAGTGACTGATGGACAGATAGATAGACAGACAGAAACACATAAATACAGAGAGAGACACAGACAGACATATGGAGACAGAGAGAGAGAGACAGGCATAGAGAGCAAAAGAGACAGATAGATAGATAGACAGACAGAGACACATAGAGACAAAGAGAGACACACACAGACAGAGACAAACAGAGACACAGACCATAATTTTCAATCTCGATTGTCCCTAGAAATTCATTCCAATGACACATTCTTCCAACTGTCAATAATCAGGGAATAAATCTGTCTGGTGGCCAAAAGCAGCGTGTTAGTCTGGGGCGAGCTGTCTATCAGGATACAGATGTCTATCTCTGGATGATCCTCAGTGCTGTTGATGCCCATGTTGGGAAACATATCTTTGACAACGTCATTGGGTCCACAGGGCTTCTGAAAGACAAGGTTTGTCTGGCACAGGAATTTTTGAACAATATCTTTTGGAGCATTGTAAAAGGTGGTTTTGTTGCAGTTTGTATTTATGGTTGTTGTGTGTTTGTGTTTGTTTGTTTGTTTTATTCATATCTTGCTTTATTGACCTCGACCGCTGCTATTAACTTTACAGCTGCTATTAACTTGAGGGCTTTGGTAAGAACCTTTTGAATTCCATATGATAATTTCAATCGATCACAGTATAAAGAAGAGTTTAAATCTCATCATTGTTGGAACATCATGTTAAATTCCTCTTACCTAGGATCATGAGCATATTTTTACTGATGCTTAAAGAGAAATAAAAAATAATTTTAAAAATGTATGGAAGGTAAATTTTAAACTTTCAGGTCTAGGAATTTCATTGTCATATTGAGGGAGAAAGGTTGTGTGTTAAAGCAGATTGTTTCTAATGGGGGTGAACGTAAATGCCTTGTGATGGTTTCTGTGTCCCAACCATTCCAAAAAGGTAGATGTACCTGTCTTGGTTTTATTCAGGTTATTTATTTTATGATTTTTTGCCTTTGATGAGACGGCTGCATCATGTAATGGTGGATCCTCTGTGTTCAAAATCATTCTAAAAGAATAGACAATCATAGGACATAACTTTCAGATGGGAGAGAGGCGACTAAGCTTAATCAGAAAGGAAGAGAGCAAGAGAAAATTTATCGATTGAATTGATTTCATAGAAACAAATATTGATAACTGAACAGCACAGATCTGAAAAATAATGAAGAAAATCATGGAATATGTGGAAAAAGGAAAAGACGAGGTTTCAATCTCCAATATCATGCTGGTGGTTTTTCAGATACAAGCACGAAGAAAAAGTGACAAGCACAAAGAAAAAGTGATGTAAAACCTGTAATAGTTTTGGTAGATCAAGTCGCTGGGTCATTCTTATTCAACCAATATTAACTGCATGAATTGTTTGGGCTCATGTTTGGCTTTAAAACAAAAAAATAAGTCTAATAATTATAACAATGATAATAGATGCATGTATATAGTGCCAATCACCTATAATTAGTCTCATGGGATGCTTTTACATACTTAAGACAATAAGGAAGCATAATCGATATATTTGAACATTGAAAATTCAATAGAACTGATATTGATTAGCATCTTTAGATTAGTATTCTTGATATTTGCAAAAGGTGTTTCCACACATTACTCAGACTAGAATTCTAGTTACCCATGGAGTCCATTGGCTGCCCTTAGTGGATTCAATTGTTGTGATTGACCAAGGACAGATAACCGAGTCTGGTACTTATCAGGAGCTGATGGGCCACGATGGTCCTTTTGCCCAGTTTGTGAGAACGCACTTCTGGAACATGAGGATGAGGATATTGATGACCCAGAAGGTATGAGCTATCTTGAATTTTGATTCTGACAAATGTCGGAAGCATCGACTTGACAACCAACATGAACAGAGAAACAAAAACAAAAGAAACAAGTAATAAACAAACAAAAGTATGTAGAGGATAAGTGCACAAGCTCCCAAAGATTGATATTCTGCTGAATATGATATGGCCAGTGGTTAGGTTGCGGTAAGTATAGGATCAAGAGGTCCTGCGCTGAATCATAGTTTTTACTTATTTTCTTGGCAAAGACACTTAACACGCATTTCCCCATTCAACCCAGTGCAAAATGGTACCAACATCAGCTTGGGAGAACAACCTGTGACAGACCAGGTTCTGTCCAGGAGGTGATTATGATCACTATTCTGTTTCATAAGAGAAACCACGAAAAGATCTGCTCTATGGGCTGCAAGGGACCTTGATAGAACTTGCTTTATTCTGTTTGCCCAGCAACTTGCTATGGGGGACGTGTGTGCAAAGTTTGAAATAGTTTAGTTTAGCAGTTTGTTGTGAACCGAAAAATGATTTATGAATTCTGCCAACAGGGATTAATTTTTTGGATGGTTTCAGAAATATCAATTTCTCCTTTTTACTTTATTTCTGTATCGTCAATTGCATATGGTGAGATAAAACTATCCCTTTGTTTAAATAGGTAAATATTATTTTTTGTACTGTTTTGCAAGAAGGTCGGTTGAAAGCCATTGTTTTGGTATTCTTCCTTTGAAAATTTAAATGCAGTTCTTCATTGTGAGGTGGCGTCAGTGGCCTATAGTTAGATTCAATACATCTGTTGAATATACTTGATTAAAATTGCATGATTTGAACAATTTAAGAAATGTACTATTTAGTCTGATAAATAATGATGATAATGATAAATAACAATACTGATATAATGATAGTAATAATGATGGTGATGATGATGATAATGAGAAGGAGGATGGGGATGATGATAATAATGATAATAATAAATGAAAATATAATAATAATAATAATAATAATAATAATAATAATAATAATAATAATAATAATAATAATAATAATAATAATAATAATAATAATGATAATAAATATAAGTCTTGTTATTAAACATCATTATTTTAGGAATAGTACCGACAATAGTAGTAACTGGAGCAGAAGTAGTAGTAGTGGTCATGGTAGCATTTTCATTAATGTAATTTTACTGGGATTATAGGATAAAGATTACGGTAAACCGATGTTGTGTAAATGAATAACATATTGCTGAATCCAATAGTCTTATACTTTGTGTCCAAATTTTCTTTAGTGAAATATAATTTGCATATTATGTGATGACAGATGTTGGGTAAATGAATAACAGGCTGCTGAATCCAATGGTCTTATACTTTGTGTCCAAATTTTTTTTTAGTGAAATATAATTTGCATATTACGTGGATGATAGTTTTTAAGAGTTGGAAGATAATTCCGTCAATGAGTAAGTAAAGTTCCCTAGTCCAGCAGCTCATCAAGCCGCCACCAACGCCACATAATTACATCAATGAGAACCTTGTTAAATTTCATCACGCTAAACATTTCAATGCTGTGCTGCTCACATGTGTTGACTACACTTTCGTGTGTATTATTGCAGTCTACTGTCAGTTATCCGATTATGCTCAGATGTCCGACAATAATTACTTGGGAACAAATAAATTTCTATATTTGTCATAGCTTATCCAACATATCCGCAATTTCCCACCCAAACCAAATTGCTGGGAACCAATGGAGATTTTTCACTATATTAACTACCACCTATCTGACACAGTTAATTCTTTGCAACGCTGTGGTGGAAAAAAATCACACCTCCGCACAATGTTTAGTAAGATAAACGCCTCTACGCTTTATAATCCAATATCGCAAGACGTAAAACGGTCAGCACGCTCGTTATTAGATGTACAAGCACATTATGCAATGCATTGACATTGATCATTAATCGCAAGTTATGACAACAGGTAAAATTGCTTTTTGCTATTAAAATTATAGCGATTGGTTTATGGCTTGTCCACAAAAACTTGAGTGTATTGACACTTTTTTAATCTTACTAACAGGTACACGTGATGGAATTTGAGTGTTTTGAATCAGGGACAATGGGCTCCGTAATCGAATAATCAGTGATTAACCTTCCAAATAGCTGTTGAATTTCTTAAAATATAGTTTATGTATGAAATATTTTATATAATTTCAAAACAGGATGATAAAAATACTGTGCGCAATGCACTGCATTATGATTTGTACAAGCCTACTTACTATTCTGATACTTTTAAACGGTTTGTTTTTCATGCCCAGGGTCAAATTCATTTATCCAATTTTTGAGAACGGACAGTGTTGAATAACTGCTAGTAGATTTTAATTTTTGATCTGTATCAGTTTTTGTGTTGTATGTAATTTATTATTAATTTAAGCAATGCTTTAGATGAATGGTGCACCCCTACCCCTATTTGCTGCCTGTCCAAATCTAAAACTTGCACATTTAAATCCAGCTGTAATTTGGTTTCATTCACCAGTCCTGAAGTTAAGAGAGAAAGTTATGGAAGGAATAGAACTGTCTTAACAGATGAAGAATTGCATTTCCTCAAAAGGTAATATTAATGCATGTGTCTTATTTTTTTTTTACCAGAAGTGTAAGGGTAAGTTTATTTTTGATAATTACTGTTCTTGAATGATTTTTCTACCTCTTGTTTTATATTAAAGTTGTACATTAGTGTTCCAAGCATTTGTAGTGGATATGTCTGAGGAAACTCCCTTAAGCCTTTCCTTGTTAGCGATGGCAGGATTTTGTTCATTGTCTGAAATCTCAAATTTGTTTAAAGACTCATCATGTAAGATTTTGTTCTTTTTTTTCTTTTTCTTGCAAATTTTGTTAGGGTAGCCATATAACAAAGGTAAATGATTATGATCAACTAATCTACGTATTAAAACTGATATTTCTTCCTTTCAAATCACAGGATTTTTTTCTCTCCAAATTTGTTATCCTGATAATAGTGATCGTTTTGAATTAGGGTGCCTTTAATTAAACAATACTACATGCTGTTAGTGATTATAAATGCACCTAGGAAACACAACAACTAAAGCATACCACAACCAATAGTTATTTTATATGACTGTTATATTTACCACAATACCTGAACCTGATAATACCTGTATTAACTAAAGCACTGTATCAACAACGTGACAAAATGCCACACCTTGAAAATGTCAACATACATTAACTGGGCACATAAATTAAATGCTTGCTTAATCGTCAATTTCATGATATAAGGAGAGAAAATCTTCCAGATGTTCCATTGTAACTGATTTTATGTATCAATCTACCCGATGTAATTGAATTGATAGATTCACATTTTAAGAAATGTAAATCATTGGACATCGAACATTTAAATTTAGATCTGCATCTATTACGAAAAGTTTTGTTTGAAAATTAAGTTTTACCCATTTTCTTCATTATTGTCTTTGTTTTTAGCCCCTTTATTTGATGAAATGTTTCCTCTTTAAGAGGTTATTCCTAAAAATATTTATTAATTGCACAGCAACAAAATTGTTAAAAATGTTTCTATACATATTAAGACTCATTAATTATTTTGTTAAAGTGTATTCTTAAATATTGGCTCTATTAGGGATACAGTAGAATATCAGTATATATTCTCCACCACGTCATTATAGTTGTATCCGAGGTCCATTCTAGCCGTGGTTTCAAAGGAAAATCATCCGATTAATGCCTTATTAAATGGCATTAGCTCCCATTATTCTGTGAGCAAAACAATGTAACCGCTGTGAGCTGAGTTTAGTTTTGGTTTGGTTTTGTTTTGTATGTTTTGGGTTGGTTTTTTTTACTTTTATTTTTGAGTTTATAAAGAGTTTTTTTTAAAGTTTTTTAATGTTACTCAAATAGTTAGATAAACCAGACGAACTTAAATTTTTTCATATACGCAAAAATCAATAAATGCTCTCATTCTTTGTAGGTAAATATACATTTTTTTTTAAAAAGATGATGGGCAGGGTAAATTTCAATGAAACAAAAACAAATTTGTGTACACTGTAAAAAAGGTTATTGAATAAAATAATGGCCCGAAAATAGTGTGTTGTATCCAAAAGTACATTTCAAAAGAGCATATTATTATGGACCAGGTGATTTATGAAGGAAAACAAACTTTGTAGCAGAGTGTATGTTTAATCAGGGGTACGGTATACCGAGATTTTACTGTACTCTACCAACATGATTGTATCATTCAGTTATTCCTAGGTACCTACACAATGTTTTCTTTCTGTCCATCTACCTTAACAAATTGAACTACACCTTTAAATACTGTAAAATAAAACAGGTCTCCTTTGTCATACTAACAAGTTGCATGACATAACACATCTTTGCTCAAGTCAATTCATTATGAGTGCAGCTGGCTGTGTAAAATATTATAAAATGTAGTAGAGTTTCAATGAATGACATTTATTTGTGCTTACATGAATTGTTTCCACCCTCCGATTTAAATAAAATAATTGAGCAATGATGATACCTTTATTGATCCAGTGACCGAGTCCATTGTTCATAAGTAACACGACTCATGATGAAAGTAACAAATCCCCCCCCCCCCCCCACCTCTTGTTTTATTGCTTTCACACTGCGGCAACACGCCCTTGTCTGCCCTTTGCCAGACCTAACACCCCTCCTCAGAAAAATTATTCCCATTCTTTTGAAAACACCTTCCTACCGTTTGTCTATCACCCCTCTTCTCCTTCACAATGACATGAGTGATCAGGATTCTATATTTTTGTTGTTTCCTTCCTACAGTTCAACAGTAATTCTCCCTCCTCCTCTCAAATAGCCATTACCCTTACGCAATGCAGTGGTTTTTCCCATCTGCCTCTCACTTTCCATTTCTACAGCGGGAAGATAAATTTTTGTAGTTTCTAATGTCTATGCACCTCAAATTCAAATAGCTGTACTTCCCTGTCTTATTGTCACATGCCATCATAAACATGTGAAATGCTCTGTTTTAGAATCAAAGTCCCTTTGTCACTGGTCGTTAAACCCAGATGAAAACTTCAGCTTTCCCCTGTAGTTTCCACTTTCAACTGTTTTCATTTTTATGTGAAATAGAGGTGGAGATATATTTTGACATATTTGACATTTGATATAAGGGAGTCTATCTATTTTTCTCTGAGAGTGACATCACAATATGGTCTTATCAAAGTATGCTTTTCTTTGTGTTGAATAGCATGTACCTTCAGAATACTTATATTTGTATTTCTGCTTATAAAGATCATTTCAGTCAAAAGTGAGAGTTCAAAATTTAGCAAGTCATCTATGGAGAATCTTGCAATAAAGTCGCTTCAAACTTAAGTATCAAAGATGAACAACAAAGACAAGATATGAGTCAAGACAGACTTATTCAAGAGGAAAGAACTGAGACTGGAAAGGTAAAGTTTTGTTGATTGTAAATGAGAAGGAAAAAGCAACACTGTAGTAACTATAGTTGCCATTGATTTCAGCCGAAATTGCCTTCAGTTAACTGGTTGATAGCACACTTTCTTTTCATTGCAAGGCGATGGGTGTCGATGCAGAGGTCGTGGGTTCAATCCCCACGGTGGCCTAAGATTTTTTCTGTCTATTCCTTGTATTTGTATTGGCGTTGTTCCTATGGGGCTTTAGTATTATTTGATGTCATTATCCTTCACTTTCTTTTTGTCTGTGTGTGTTGCATACTCAATCTTGTCTTACAGTGACAAATGTAATAAATACATTGTATAACTCTCTGTGTGAAACTTTTATGGTGACATTTCTAATTTCTTATACTAGTGTGCTCCAGTGTGTACTTAGTTTTCTTTGATCTTGTTCTTCAACAGGTGAAGCATGCAATCTTCCTATATATGTTCCGTGCTATTGGATACGGCTGGTTAGCACTCATTGTGCTTATGCTATTTGCCTTCAATGGATTTAATGTTGGTGGTGGCATATGGCTCTCAGAGTGGACTTCGGATTCATATCTTCACAATGAAAGCAACAAAGGAACAGATGACTACAGGGCAAAAACTACACTTTACATTAGTATATATGCCCTCTTCAGTGTTTGTCAAGGTAAGGCATGTGAAAACATTCTATGATATGTATTAATAAAACAGTTTTGTAGCAGGGCTTAGTCAAATTGAAACTGAGTCACTGCTGTCCTGTTAATGGTAAAAAAATCTGCCTTTGATCATGGTTTTTATCATTATTTTGAGAAATCTTTTGTATTTAAAATCTTGACCATAAATGTCTTTCTCTTCTTTATAATAAGGTCATTAATTTTTTATTTTGGTGGGGATATCAAAGCTAACTCCAGCCAATACATGTCCAAAGAGGCAAACCAAAAGATAAGCATCCATACAGTTCTCATGTGGAAATAATATCAACTTTATCTGACTTTTACAGGAGACATCAATAATTTTCATAAGAATTCAATAGAAATTCATTCATCAACTTTTCTTAATCTGATATGATAAGAATGGTACATATGAGGTAAAATAGAGATTTGTTATGTTTACACACTTTATGCAGCAGTTAGGCTTATGCAATATGAATGCTTATACATTCACTTGCTCTTGATATCAGGAATTGTCCTTTTGACCTGCCTGTCACTTTCCTTACAGTGTTTTAATTTTTATAGTTGTGAACAAGAAGAAACAAAGATGATGATAGTGACAATATTGTCTTCATCTTTTTATCACTGTCTCATGTACTATTACATAGTTTTTACAGAGAATAACAGTATCTCTTGAACTTGCGAACATAGCCCTTCTTACTAACTGTTTACCAGAGGCTGTTTTGTCCATTTATGGGTTCCACATTCACTTGACTTAGAGAATTTCTTTTTGCCTCTTTTTGCTGGTTTTCAATATATTTTATCAATATATAAGTTATATCATATATATATATATATATATATATATATATATATATATATATATATATATATATATATATATATATATATATATAAAATGTTTCTGTCCCTTGATGCCTCTTAACAGTGGATATCTAAGGTAAAAAGTCACTTGGTTTGATAAATTCAGCATTTTTTTAAAAAGTGTCAGTCAAAATTTCAGATGAATCCTTTTGTTAACTTGTCATCAAATGCATTGCTCAATTTCAAATGTGGTTTTAAGATGTAGCAGATTTTTTCACAAATCTATTTTTTTTCAATTTTTCAGTGATTGGCAATGCTGTCTTTATTTTCTTGCTGTTTATTCAATTTGTGAATGCCTCTCAACGGATGCACAATGCAATGCTGACAAACATTTTGAGCCAATCCATGGAGTTCTTTGATACTACTCCTCTTGGGAGAATTCTTAACAGGTATTCTCAGGGGGGGGGGAATTAAACCAAATGGAATTGAAATCAATGAGATATGGCCCTTGCCTAGCGTCTAGCATGGTTTTTATTCAGAGCTGCATTGTTTTTATGAAATTGTCTATTATGAATCTATTGCACTTATCCTTATGTTCAATATCAATGGCGATTGTCGCAAACCATATGCCTATAGTAACGGTCAAAGCCTCTTATGATAATATTTCTGTGAAACCCGTTTTACTGTCATGCATAAACATTATGACTGTAAACGCCTAAATTCAACATTAATGATCAAGCAATGAAACTCTATTGACCATCAGTCATATCACACACAGTTTTGTGACATCACAGTGAATAAGTTTGTGATTTTGACCATCAAATGGATTCTTTTCAATGATGCATGAATTATCTCCCTTGTAAATTTTGTTACATTCTTTTAATTCAGAAAGCCATTGTATACAAATTTCATTTTGGTTTTTTCACTTTAAATTACCAAAACATACCATTCTCTTTGCTGATGTTGGCAAATGTTCACGCAGTAAAAAAATGTTTTATGGTTTGGTATGCCTAACTGTTGGGGCGTTGGACTGGGATCCTGAGGTCCTTGGTTCGAATTCTGACAAAACCAGGCCCAACGTTGTGTTCTTTGGGAAAGGCACTTAATATACATTTCCCCACTCGACTCAGGTGCAAAATGGGTACAATCAGAGTAAAAATCGTCGCCAGACTAGCGTCATGTCTAGGAGGTAATTATTATCACCTGTTCCGCTTCTCGCTATAGAAACCGGATAAGTTTGACTCTATGGGCCGTAATGACCTTTAAGGAACTTTATTTACTTTATGCATTACCATTAAATAATTTCATAAAGGATTTGTGACAAAATCAGCAAATTATTTGAATGCATTTTTTCCAGTTTGTTTTTCAGCATCAGTGTAATGTATGTCAAACATTGTGTCAATGAACACAAGACTTAATCTTAATAAAGAAATATTTTTTGCTGTATATTGTGACAGGTTTTTTCTCATGATGTTGATGTACTAGACACCAAAATGAATGTCATTCTACGGCTGTTTCTACGACACGTATTCAACATTGCCTCCATCGTTGTGATAATTTCCTATTCAGCTCCCATTTTCATAGCTGTTATGGTTCCAATCTTCGTCATATACTTCTTTTTTCAGGTAACACATTTCAGTGTCAACACCTTCCTTTTATTGATTTTTATATTACTCTCATGCTATCACACGTATCTTGTCTTTGAGAATAGTTTAAAAAGCTGTCCTGGTTAGGATGGATAACTGACTCATAACATCCAGTGCACAATGATCACTCAAATTACATTTTCGAGGATTTCTGCTTTGATTGTATTGAGAATTTTATCTGTTTCTTTTAGTGCAATTTTGTAATAACTAAGGATACCTTATTTGTAGTAAATTCTTGGAGCCCTTTTCCAAATGTGGTGATATGAGATTATAGTGTAGTAACCACAACACTACAAATTCTAGTTGGATGGAGGAAGTCAAACACGCATGCAACATAATACATTGCAATGTATTTCTCGATCATGTCAGAGGCTTTCTAAATTTATAGCTTAAAGTGTCTACGGACAAGCACCAATGAATTTTTAAATCTTCTTTTGTGTCTGCGGGATGGATGTTATAGATCAAAACTTAAGGCATTGAGAGTAAGGCAAGATATCAGATAGTTTACAAAGTTATACTATGTTTAATGACAGCTTCAACAATTTTTCAAACTCAAACATGTCTATGCCTTTTTGTTTCAGAAATTTTACATTCCATCTTCTCGTCAGTACAGAAGACTCGAATCCATCACTGCGTTCCCCAATTTACTCTCACTTTTCTGAAACAATAAATGGAGCAAACAGTATACGTGCTTATAAAGCGTCTGACAGATTCAATGAGGAATCAATAGACCGCATAGATGTTAATAATCAGTGCTTTTTCCCTTGGATCATCTACCTCAAGGTGAAAAGTATTCAAGATATATCTTTAATTTCATATAGATGCTACACTCAAAATAGAACAAATTTTCCTTGTTTCTTTCATTGTATATACAATATACTGAAATCATATGACATATCTATAGAATTATCTGTCTCCTACAAATCTCCTCACAAATATCTGTAATTATTCAAAAGAGTATTTTGAAATAATTCAATCAGACATGATATGTTATTGGGTTTGTTTTAGAACTGGCATTAATAATAATAATAATAATAATAATAATTGATTTATATAGCGCCTCATTTTTCAGTATAAAAGTACTCAGTGGTACTTTACCTTAATTTAAAGACAATAATCAGAGAAAACAATCTCAGAGCACTGGAACAATACGCATTAAAACATAGATTAAAGACAAAAATAGTACATGTGTAATATATAACATATGTCTCATTCTTTAAAAGACTCTTTAAACAGTTCAGTTTTTAGACTTCTCTATGGCCACCTATCCTAATCTCTTTTCTAGAAAGATGAAATGAAATGGTCAAAAATACTTACATGGCCAAAGTTTACAATTTTTTAGGCCCGATTAGATAAAAACAGTTAGAGTAAGTAAGCTTTGATCATAATGTAACCTTGCGGCTATGTCTTTCAAAAATTATTTATTTCATTCTCAAGCAGGAGACTAATTGACCTACTTATTCTTCCAGGTGGCTTCGCGTCTCGATTAGAACTTTTAGGTAATTGCATCGTTCTGTTCACTGCCATGAATGCAGTTTTGTCTTCAGATACAAATGGCAGCTTGGTTGGCCTATCACTCACTTATGCCTTACAGGTAAAGCTTTTTGCATACACGGTAAAGTTAAAGTGAAAATTTTGTATTTGTTTTACGCAGTGTCTTGTATTGGTGTAAACAGTATGACAAGTAGATATTTTTAATAATCATATCACTGAAAGGAAAGCGACGATGAAGGCAGTCAGAATTCTTTTTCCTGATTTAAAACAAGAAAATCATCTTTTTATCTAATATTTTGAACATTCTCAATAAAATTATGATTTTTGCTTCAATAGAGCCAAAAACAAAAACAACAATTCTTTAATTAAATTCCAATTATGTCTTAATGTGTAGTCATATTTAGATATTTGAAAAACATATTTAGGAAGTTTTTTTCAGTTATATGTGTTTTTAAGAAAGTTTTTTTTGCTTTTATTAAAAAAAATTCAACAGATAACCCAGGCTTTGAATATGCTAGTGCAACAAGCTTCTCAGCTGGAAACCAACTCTGTGTCTGCAGAAAGAATTGTTGAGTATATTCAATTCCCAAGAGAGGTGTGTCATCTATTTCATTTATCTTTTTATACATTTTTAGACCAACTTAATTTTTTTTTATCCAATTATTAATACAGTAATAGAGGTTTGGGTTTTATTGGATTTTTTATCAGGCGTATTATTGCTTTAAAACTTTTTTTGATTTGCATTTTCTTAATTTTCAGCCGGACTGGATCATAACAGACCATAGGCCTTCCCCTCAGTGGCCAGAATATGGGCAAATTGAATTCTTGAATTACAGCACACGATATAGACATGGTCTTGATCTTGTTCTGAAGTCAATATCTTTCAAAGTCACGGCTGGAGAAAGGGTAAGTAATGCACAATAAGAATACCGAAATGGGCTTTTGCTATAGTCATAATGAGTGATGGAAGTTTTCTCAGAATTTCTACATGTAACAGCTCATGTCTAGGCAATGTTGTTTTTTGTTTCTGTCTTGACAAGATTTCTGCTTTCAGATAGAGATCTATACTAAGATAAGATGTTAAGAGAAGCCTCTGATACATTTTGAAAGTTATGGCTTATGTCAAATTGAGGACTGATGCTGTTAACATGTTTTTTATAACTCGTTTAACTTCATTTTGTTTTCGAATAACATAAAAAGGTTAATTTCAGAATATTTAAAACAATATTTTCGTTCGCATTTGCACATTGAAATATGTCATTAAAGGATTGTTTGGTCTAAATTTTCAGACTGATTTTAAAACAGTGACTTTATAGAGTCTTAATTTGACATAAATAGGGAAAAAAATTAAGTGTTTCCTTTCTGAATGTGGTCCTATTGAAACATATTGCACTCTGAGTACCCATGATCATAACTGGACATATATGTATTGCCTGCAAAGCTAGATCTCATCTCAGTTATTGGAGCAGAACAAACGAGACTTCGACAGGACATTAGTCTATCTCAGGCTTTTCTTCTTCTTCTTTTTACTTTTTCATAAGAACTTACTCAATTCTTGAATATTACTGTTGATGCACATTTGTAGCAGAGCACATTTGTAGCAGAGTACATTTGTAGCAGAGCTCATTTATAGCAGAGCACATCTATAGCCAGTACCCAATTACATTTGGATGAAGCTTGACAAAAATGTCTTAAATCTTTTTTTAGCGCAGTCATCACAATTCACAAAGTGTCATGGTCTCAGATCTACCACTGTCCACTGCTATCAATGCCACCAAACTGATACAAATGACTTCATTTTCAGATTGGCATTGTTGGACGGACAGGAGCAGGGAAGAGTTCCCTGTCCATGGCCTTATTCCGTGTCATTGAAGCTGTCGCAGGAAGAATTTTGGTTGATGGTATAGACATCAGCACAATCGGCCTTCATGACTTGCGCTCACGTCTGACAATACTGCCCCAGGTATTAGATGTTTTTTAAACTTTCTACTTCTAATCAATTAGAAAGACATTTTGTGTTCATATTTACTTTTAAATATATTATACCGACTATGGAATATGGGTTTAGAAAAAAATGGTTTCAGTAAAAATAAGTTGTTCCAGGAAATTGTGGGGGTTGTTTTTTGTTTTGTTTTGTTTTATTGGGGGGGATAACTGATGAATTGTTCTAAATATTCTACTTCGAAGAGTTTGTCTTCAGGCTACAGTAGTAATAATACCATTTTGTTGATACTACCCTCATGTATGGTCAGCAGGTGCTACACTGGTAGGTAGGCCTTACTTCTTTCCTTTCACTTGTGTGAGACTCGGTAGTCCAGAGGCAAGGTGTTGGCCTCTCAACCAAAAGATAGTGGGTTCGAGCCCCCACCAACGGTTGAACAATTTTCTCGATTTTATTCGAGCAAAAATCTACCCCTCCTGGTCCTGCTAGGTGGATCAATCGACAACTGGTCCTGTCGAGACGGACAATAAAAAGGAGGTCCTGTGTGCAGATCACAACACTGTGCATGTTAAAGATCCATTGGCTGTTTACAGGGCTGTCCGGTAAAATTAAAAATTCTACCAAAACCCCCGAGATCACCTTAGTTGTGGATGTGGGTAAATCAAACCAAAATCAAGTCAAACCTTTCACTTGTCTTCCGTCTTGCTGTTTCCTCTGACTTCACTTTGAGATCACCACATAAATATGGGGAATAGAGTAAATTTCATTGGAATAGACAAAAGGATAAACCCTCATCTGAGGTCCATCCAATAAAGGATCCACAGACTTGAAAGATATCAAATCTTTTCAGAGTAATAGAACGCAGGAGTCATGGTGATGAAAAGGTGATGAGTGCCCATCTAGTACCAATAATTGAGAAGTCATTGGTTGGTTTACAAAAAGATTATAAAGCTTCTGGTGTTGTTGTTGTCTTTAATATATTATTATTATTTACTATTATTATTATTATTATTATTATTATTATTATTATTATTATTATTGTAATTTTTATTTATTATTATTATTATTATTATTATTATTATTATCATTATTATTATTATTGTTATTATCATATATTATCATCATCTTTAGCATTATTTGCGTTATCATTATTTTATTATTATTGTTACTATATTACTATATTTATTTTTAAACATTATTTTCATTATTATTATTATTATTATTATTATTATTATTATTATTATTATTATTATTATTATTATTATTATTATTATTATTATTATTATTATTATTATTTTTATTATTTTTATTATTATTATTATTATTATTATTATTATTATAATTATTATTATTATTATTATTAGCAATAGCAGAAGCATTTTTTTTGTTCGTTGGTAGTAGTAGTAGTAGTAATTGTTTTTGTTTGTTTTCCGGAGGGGATTGTATTTAGTGCCCAGATAATGATGATGAGGAGGAGGATTTTTTAAATTATGATTGTCAACTCATGTCCCTCAAGGCTCACCCTCAGTCTACCTGTATTATTCCCATCTGGCACCGCACCCATTGGGTTTCCCCATCACTGTTATCATGGAACGTTATTTCTGACATTGACAAGACCTTCTCTTCTTCTCGCATTTTACAATTAGGACCCAGTCCTCTTCTCCGGTAGCCTACGCTTCAATTTGGATCCTTTTGATTTACACTCTGATGATCAAGTCTGGTCGGCAATAGACAGCGCCCATTTGGCTCAGTTTGTCAGGGATTTCCCAGGACAGTTAGATTTCGTCTGTGAAGAAGTGTCAGAATCTAAGGTAAAACATAATGTAAAACAGTTTTTGTGTTACACTCTTATTGATGGGTGCAAAAATACCTGATTTTGCTATTTTTACTCCTTAGAAATTTTGTCAGATTATTTTAATTTTACTCGTGAAATTACACTCTGATTATTGGATTAAAATCATGTAATCTTACTCTACTCCTATGAAAATTTTTTAAAAGATATGTATATAGAGACAGATTTTAGAACCATTATTAGGAACAAGCATTTTGATTTTTGTATAATTCATTTCTGCTCCAATTTTAGGAGTCAAATAGTTATGAGAAAATATTTTATAATCTTTTTGGGTTTTTTCCCCTTATTTTTTAGTTGGATTGCAAGCATAGATCTAGACCTCAGACAATATCTTTCAATTCTTTTCCTGTTCTTTGTTAAATTCTTTAAAACTCTTCTCTGCATTAGCTGATCTGATTTTTTGCCTGTGTCTATTTCTGTTCACCTTCCTCTCTCAGTTTTCTTCTCTTTGCTTTCCCCTTGTCAATTTATTGCAAGTTTGTATTATTTCTGACTTACAGGTAGAAGTTTGTTTGGGGTATTTGATTTTGATTATACCCACATTCACAACTATGGTGATCTCCGGGTTTTGGTAGGATTTTTAATTTTGCCCGGACTGCCCTGTAAACAACCATGGGATCTTTAACGTGCACAGAGTGTTGTGATCTGCACACAGGACCTCCTTTTATCGTTGTTCTCTGATGGGACTTGGTGTTGATCCACCTACAAGGACCAGGGATAGATTGGAATAAAAAAAAATTGAGAAAATTTTTCAACTGTTGGCGGGGCTTGAACCCACGACCTTTGTGTTGACAGGCCGACACCTTGCCTCTAGACTACAGAGTCCTCATTGTTTGGATTAAAAAGAACTTAATTTTTGTCATATTTTCCTTGTCTTTTACTTTAGAATCTTTTAGACAATTTATTATTCATCTCATATTCATTTGCATGTACTTTTCAGTGTTGGTCAACGACAACTTGTGTGCCTGGCCTGAAGTTTGCTGAGAAAGACAAAAGTTCTTAAAGTGTTAGATGAAGCAACAGCTGCTGTCGATCTAGAGACTGATCACCTTTTGCAACAAACAATCAGAGAAGCTTTCAAAGACTGCACAGTATTGACTGTGGCCCACCGTCTGAATACAGTAATTGACTATGACAGTGTATGTTGTCTCATTTGTGTTCCAAGTTTATGAAGTTCCAATTCTGGTAATACATTGTCTGACATTGTTAATAGACAAGGTGTCAGCCTCTCAACCCAAAAGGTCAATGGTTCAAGCCCTGACGCTTGAAGAATTTCCTCAAGTTTCTTTGAGTAAAACGTACCCCCCCTCCCCCTATCCAGGTATGTGGATCGACTCCTAGTCCCTTAGGAGATGGATTATAAAAAGGAGGTCCCGTGTGCAGATCACAACATTACAGGGCAGTCTGGGTAAAAAAATGTAATCCTACCAAAACCCCCGAGATCACCTTAGTTGTGGATATGGGTGAAATCAAATAAAACGAAAAAACAATGAACTGATATTGTCTTCGCATTTCCATACTCAGCCTTGTTGTAAATTGGTACCAGTGTGGACTGGGGGGATGGGGGAGAAGTCCTGTGACATACTAATAATTAATAAATATAAATTAATCATTTAGTGTGTCGCGTTATGTCCTGTGTTTTTATGCTACCGTTTTTAAGCTCTTGATGTCGCGATGATTAAGACATACAAATCTTTATTTTTTTCTTATTTTTTTCCACAGGATTATAGTTTTATCCGAGGAGAAGTTATGGAGTATGACACTCCTTCATCACTGCTAAGCAACACAAACAGCATTTTTTATGGAATGGCTAAAGAGTCATCACTCATCTAATGTTTTACATTGTTGCCAGATGAGCTCAATTTTTTCCATTTGCTTATTCTTTTTCTTTTATATCTCTTCTCTTTCTCTCTCTCTTGCGCTCTCTCACTCTCACTCCCTTTCTCTCTCTCTCTCTCTCTCTCTCTCTCTCTCTCTCTCTCTCTCTCTCTCTCTCTCTCTCTGTCTGTCTGTCTGTCTGTCTGTCTCTCTCTCTATATATATATATATATATATATATATATATATCTATCTACTTCTTTCCCTAATGATGAAACAGTCACCGGTTCACCAGTGCATTTTTGCCGATCCCTGCCCAAAGCAAAAAATTCCAAATAACTTTTCTAAAACGTTTAAAAGTTTAGTGGAAGAAGATCAAAATGACTTCACCATTGATTCATTCATTATTGTACAAACTTTGAATTAAATTTTTAAAAGCATGAAATACATATAAGGTTTAAATGAAAGCACAAGAGTTATTTTAGATTTATGTTAATTTATATGTGTATGTAATACATCACTTATTAGTGATTTATTGTGTTATGTTAATTTTTTTATTTCATCTGTTTCATCTTTTTGTCAGGCTAAATGTATGGAATCGGAAGGTCTCCTTCTCACTCCATTACTACAATTCAAAGTGTGTGTTAATTAACATGCTGTCAAGCACAACATTTTATATCTTTTTTACTTCTTTCTATTTCTATGTAGTAAAATAAGTTTTAAAATTGGTAAATCATCCTGTAATTTTTTATTTTTTGTTAATTCAGAGAACATGTTCTGTTGGAGAGTGAAAAATGTGCAACAGTGTGATCAGATGTGTTATGAATATGTGTGAAATAGGTCATTTAGAGGCTGGAGAAACAGAAGAGATGAAAGGAAATTTTATAAGTGTATATTACATTTACCCAATGAAATTACTAGGTGAGCAGACAGCCTTAACTCTCTCTCTCTAATCTCAATGAGATTACAAACTATCAGAGTAGAAGAGTAGAAAATTGGCCATGACATTTGATCATATTTTTAGTCTTCTGCCAATTCCATACAAAGGCCTCCATCCTATTTCATAAGACAGGTTTCATCATGCCTTCACATAGACGTCCATTCTTCTTGTGTGTGTCATAGAGCAATGGTTTTACTTGCAAAGTTGAGATTTCTTTTTTATGTTTTAACTATTTTAATATTGTGTTAAAAACGAAATGTCAGTGTACTTGTTTGAGACTTGCAGAACAACTTGCAGTGTTGTTAGGTTTTTGTTTTTATTATGTTTGAACTATTTTAAAATATTTCATGTTCAAAAGACTATTAGTATATTCTTGAAGTTAATAAATGCTCAACCAAAGCTGAACAAACTTTTGAAATTTCATAAATCTAGAAATTTGCATGTGTACTGCTATAAGTAAATCTCAATTTTGATCCAAGTATAGGCCTACATATATGTATTATTATATTATTTGTATTAATCCGAGTGAATAATCCCAATTAAATGCCCTGATATGAAAGAAGAGTAAGTTTAAGTGTCAAATTGATCCATCAAGTGAAGTTCAAGGTTTACTTTCTCATGAAAGCGAATAATGTGTAGGTTTTTTTATGGGCTGTGTGTTGTTAAAAATGATTGAAATGATATTTCTTTAAATTAAGTTGAAGAATTAATAAAATAGTGGGCATCCTTATGAACATTTGGATACCAAGCCAAATGTTGTCTTTAAATATTGCAAGGCTTAGTCTGTGGCAAATCTTTTGAACTCTTACTCTGGTTGCTGCAACATAATAATAATAATAATAATAATAATAATAATAATAATAATAATAATAGTAGTAGTAGTAGTAATAAAATAATACATTTATTGAGCGCCTGAAATCCACCAAAGGTGCTCAATGGCACTGTACAATCAAAAACACAAAAATATTAAAAAAACAAAACAATTTACAAATCCAATCAAACAAACCATGGAGCATCACAATAAAAAGCACACACAACAGCAAAAAAACAAACATTTCAATTCATTGTGAACTCTCCAGTGTCAGTAAAATTAGATCTGAGCAGCTGTCTATAAATATTTCCTAAAATTGTCAATTGAGTGACAATGACATACATCCTATTTCCACTGCCTTCATTTCTATAGTTTTTAAACATTGAATAATTAGACTATACTCATTTACATCAAAACTTTTTTCCTATTGATAGACTATTTAATCAGTTATTATTTTACACTTGTGTCTGATTATGCTATTATATTAATCATAGTGACAGACATGACACCAAACAATATTAAAGCCCCATAGGAAGACAAGACAAAAAAAGGAAGAGATAGAAAAAGTCATGGCCACCATGGGGATTGAACCAGCGACCTTTACGTTGGCACCCATCGCCTCACCATGAAAAGCAATCGTTTTCAGGAGCGAGATAGCTCGGTTGGTAGCACGCTTTCTTTTACGTATGAAAAAAGGGGAGATTTATATATATATACATATATATATATATTTCAAACCTCTCACCAACCACGCTGTTACAGGAAACCAGGGTCTCTGTTCCCTTTTCGTGACATTGGTGTCACTCAAACATGTATCATTGTACTTAAGTTATATTTTATTTTGCCATATTATTCCGTTATATCAAGAATACTAGTCACTTAAGTCAATATCCGTATCCATTCTTGAACTAGATGTTTTTTTAGCAATAATAAGGGCATATTTTTGTGAAAAGCTAAAAGGTAATATCAAATGATATCAAGCAAACTAGTCATTTAGAATTTTAATGATATGAACCCCAAACATTATAATGATATCTTTAGAAGAACATAGAGCCAGAAATAAAATTAAGAATGGTCAACTGTTGATATCTAATTGAAATTTTGTTTTAATTTTGTTTTAATTGTTTTTAGCATTATCTATGAAAATAAATATGATAATAAGTTTGTCAATAACTTTTCATTTAATTTTATGGAACGTCTATGAGTAAAATTTCAAATATAATTCACTAAGTGTGTGCAATACCTTTCAGTAGTTATATTATATAGTAAGACAGACAAAATCAGGGACAGAAATTTTTTGCAGTTGTTTTATAATTTTTTGGCGTTTAAACTTATGATATTGACTTGTTGTTAATTGTTTTTATAATGGTTTTCTTTTAGCTGCTCTGCTGTAGATTTGAACAAATATGTTTAAAAGCTAAAGACAATCAAATTTCTTCATCTTCCTCATAAGAACTGACCAACTCAATTCTTGAGTATGACAGTTAGCGCACATTTTAATTAACCCAAAAATATTAATCCAATTTCGATTTTAAAGTGATTTGTTAAATTCTGTTTTTTAAGTCCTCATTTCCAGTCTTACTGTAATAGGGTAAAAGGAGTGCAGGACAATCAATGTTTGAAGATGGAACCATGTATTCATGTATGTTTGATAGCCTGATCTGGTTATTCTTGTATTAAGTTTAAGCTGATCTAATGGAATAAACAGTTGGCCATGTATAGCCTTAAAGAAATTCTTAATTTTATTTCTGGCTCTATGTTCTTCTAAAGATATCAATTGCAATTAATTCATGTTGGTTTTAGTATTTCCCTAAGTGTATGTACAATTATTAATTACAAAGTGGGCTGTATTCTTTTGTTACGTGAATAATTTGTTTTCATATGATAAAGCCCGGCATTTGCAAATTTATGACAATATCTTAGTCAGTTGCTTTGGATGTCTTCTTCAATACATTGAACTCATATATTTATCGTGAATAATATATCTATATTTTGTTTCTTTATGCTTTTCATACATTTTTGACTGAGCTTTGATAATGTTTTCACAAAGGTCTTCATTTAATTGATTTCAAAATGGTTTTGATTAAAATGAAAAAGAAAAAAAAAAATTTGTTCTTTCATTTACTTGCTTTAAATTTCAGTTTTAAGAACAATTATCTTCTTTTATTATCCTTTTCCAATGATAAATGATTACATTAAGTTTGCTTTCTTGTGAGGTTTTTAGCTATTTCGATTTCTTTGCTACCTGACAATGAAAAAGAATGAAAAGGAAAAGCAATAAATCAATCTCTTGTCTCTTTCTCCCATTCTACATTCATATCTTCTTTGAAATTCAACACCTTCATATCAAATGAAGGTAATTCCAGGAATTCAAAACTGGGCTGCAGGTAGATCGATTTTTTTATTGAATTTAACACCTGTGGCGCGGCCACCAGCTATTTCCGTCTGTCCTAACAAACTGTACAACACAAAGGCCGGCTTTTGCTGTCTTCCTCCTGCAAACCATGTAGCACGAAGGCAGAATGTTTCCGTGTGGATCAGGGATGCCCTCAAAATGTGTCTATTTTTATTGTATTACCACTCATTGACTTAAACAAAGCTTAAAACTAGCTTTCTGACTAGTCAGCCAATCATATTAGTGAAAACTGATGCTTGCTTCACGGATTAGTGAATCTTGGTAGAGTCCCAAGTAGGTAGGAGGTGTTAAGTTTCAAGATGCGAAGAATAGACCCTTCTGTTACAGAGAACGAAAGAATTTTATTGAAGTGAATTGTCTTGACCACCCCTTTACACACTAAAATGGTATCTTCTGTAAATAGCGTGGGGTTTGGGGTGTGTTATTGATACTATAAAGAGACAATGTGTTGTTATTCAGACGCCATCATAGAAGAAGCATTGTAGTGGCTATTCTTACGCACATTGACCACAGCTGCCAATCGAATTTTGCTCTTTATTAACCATGGCTTTAGAGCAGCTCTTCCAAACTTAAAAATATTACTTGGCTTATTAATAATATTTTATTAGAATATATAGGTGTTACATCTAAATATCATAAGTTATAAAGTTATGTGGGTTTTCAATCCATAACACAGCACAAAAATACGAACCAGCCATTAGGCCTAGGCAACCCCGGCGCTGACGTAAGAATCGCCTAGGCAAAGTGAATGGCGAACACACAGTGTGTAATGAAATGGATAGCTCCACGCAGGTTAAAGAAAACTTGACAGATTATCTCTCTCTCACACATATAACAAGAAAATATATCACCATAGGACAGACAACGAGAAAATGAAGCTAAAAGAGTGGGTATAACAAAACTAAAATTTATTGGTTTGAATTATTAAATGTATTATATTAAAATAAGTCATAAAAGTAGTCTAATCCTTGTCCAATCTCCCACAAAGAAACTCCTGTGCCAAGCTCTTGTGCCAACTCCAATCTCACTTGTATGGACTTGAGTGTTGGGAAGTACACATGATAACTGCCTTGGTTAGTTCTTTAAAAAAAAAAAAAGGACACATTTTTTTAGAAGAGACTTATCTTCCACTCAGCAATTATACAGTCTATTGAGCTGGTCAACTAACTATACATCCTTCTGTAAGGAGACAAAGCAATTTCAAAACTATTACTTTTATGAAATTATTGTGTAAAATCTGTGTTATTTCACATGGATTTAAACTCTGATGGTTGAAGCAGTGTATACATATACACATGAGTCATTTTAGAAAGATCACATAAGAATTAGAATAAGATTACGGAAACTCATAATTTAAGATACATTCAATTTCAAGGGAATGTAATCTTGTATGGAGGATGAGAAATGAGATGGCTGAGTGGTTAAAGGTATTGCACTGTGACCCAGAGGTACTGGGTTCGACCCCACTTCAGGTGTTTCTGTTTTTTTTCCGTGGGCAAGAAAATTTACCCTAATTGCTCACTTGGACAACTTAGGTGACTCCTGTTGCATTGAGTGTAAGCTCGATGATAGTTTATATTCCTTTCCCCAAATTTTCCCTGGAGATGTCCTATCACCTATGGCAAAATATCCACCAGCTTCAATATGGCTTTTACACTGGTTGTAGACAAAGTTTTAGGTAGAGGTAAAAAGATACAATTATCGTCTTAAATGAAATTTGCTCAATGATGGAGCGGAACCATAATGTTAAAGCACTTCAAAAGGTGAGATATCCATAATGGTGGAAAACTTACTTGAATTCAATTATGTGTTCAGAAAATGCTTCCTCCCATCGAATTGAAGGCTTGGCTTTCTTTTAATATTTCAATGTACCTAAAGAAAATCAAAACAAAATTGTTAAAACTTGTGAAAATGTCTTCATTTTACAAAACAACAAGTGTATTCTTAAACAAAACGTTCAAATTAACTCAAACGGGCAAATTTCAACAACCAAGTTACATTGATCCATTTCCCAAATCGCTATTTAGTCGATGAGGGTTTCATTCAAAGCTTCATTCAGAGTCATCTTTACCATGCAACTCAAATTTGTTGCAGGTACTCCATTTAACATTGTCTAAAGCATAAGTCTTTCTCAATCATTTAATGTTATCTGATCTTCTTTTCCCATAAAATGTTACGAAATCAATCAACTCATTTAGAAAACTTGTAAAATCTATCACGTTTTTACAAAGCAGTACTGGGCATAAAACTACTCACTGATGTCCAACAATATGTTCTCCTGCTACACCAATTTTATGCTGTAAGCCATACATATTCAACCCAATCAGCAGCTTCTTCCTAATGGGAGAATCGGCTTCTGGAGCAAGATCCATAACACACGCTCTGACCCATTCAGTAGGGCTATTTGGACCTGGTCTGATAAAAAGAGAAATAACTCATGAATAACCATCACACTGAAGTCCTGAAAACTATACATACAGAATTGGCTATAACTGGATTGAACTTTTAAAACAGAAAAACAACCACAAAATAGTGGCAACCGCGACCAACATGCATTTGAAGTTCTTTAAAATACAGCTCAAGAAGATGAAAAAAGGGGATATGTGGGTTCTGAAACTTTTATTTTCCTTTTGATTTCTTCTGTTAAAAGGAAAAATGGTGTGCAGTTGAGAAATGTCTGTGCACACAAATAAAAAAACGTTTCTTGTCTAACATTCATGCTCATGCACACATTGCACACAATTGGGATTTTTTTTGCGTCAAAATTTGCCCAACGCCACAAAATATGCGCACACAAGCTAGAAAATTAAAGGAAACATTGATTGCAAGTAAATCAGAGTTTCTGTTGAAAATGAAAACGTTTTTAAGATTTGAAGCTGGTGATTATTCTTATTAACGGCAACATTGGTTCCTTCAAATATATTTATCCTGGCCTCAAGCTTTCAGACACATTTAAAGATGGAAAAAATTGAAGTTAAACAATTTTTACTTTTAAAATAACAGCAACAACAGACCCATAAGCAAAATCCTCATTGTTGCCACTTGACCCAAAATCACCATACCTGCCAGGACTTGAAAAGTCATATGTCATAAGGCTGAATCTGTCCACAGACTTGGCCAAGGCAGCAACATCTGATTTACTGATGAGACCAGGCACATCCCTGACAGAAAGACACATTATATTATTATAATCAATCAAATTCATAAACATTCATTAGGAGCGTAGTTAGCTCGGTTAGTAGCACGCTTTTTTTCATGGCGAGGTAATGGGTGCCGACAGAGGTCGCGGGTTCCATCCCCATGGTGGCCAGGATTTTTTTCTGTCTTTTCCTTGTATTTGTCTCTGTCTTTGTTCCTATGGGGTTTTCCTATTATCTTGTATCACCTTCACCGTAAAAAAAAAAAATGTTAATTCTTTCCATTAAATTGACCACAGTTGTTGTGTCTTTTGGCTTCCATACTGCCTGATGGTGTTTTTAATTCTTTTTGTTTTGTTGAGTGTAGATATGTAATTCTAAATGTGAATACGAATGGGTTAGTTGCTGTCATAATTATGTCATAATTACACCATCAGGCAGTATGGAAGCCAAAAGACACAACAACTGTGGTCAATTTAATGGAAAGAATTAACTTTTTTTAGCTCGGCTGGTAGCACGCTTCTTTCATGGCGAGGCGATGTATTTGCCGACGCAGAGGTCGCGGGTTCAATCCCCATGGTGGCCAGGATTTTTTTCCATTTTTTCCTTGTATTTGTCTCATCTTTGTTCCTATGGGGCTTTCATATTATCTTGTGTCATTACCTTCACTTCAACATGCCCCTTGCCTCAGTTTTTTTTTTTTTTACAATGAATTACTTGGAATTACTGCCAAGAAATTTCTTGGGATGTCAAATAATTCTTTAACAAGACTTACATGTTTCTTTTTACTTTATCAATTGTCTAATAAATTCAATTTTCTTTCAAAACCTTTCCTCCGGTAACATATCTAGATTGACCTATATTTCGCTATAATTTATGTCTTGTTTGCAGAGAAAAGAAAAGTCGTGTTCATAAAATTAAAATGGCAAAGGTGAGGAGGGGCTGACAAAAAAGGCAAACAAGAACATATGTGTGTATTAAATCTGATTTCACAGCTGAATACTGTGCAAATTTCATAAAAGTGACACATCTTGGGCAAATGTTATTATGTGTACAGTCTGTCTATCTGTCTGTAAATTAGTTGGTTGGTCAGTTTGTCTGTATGTCAATAGGTCTCTCTCTCGCTCTCTTTTGTCTCTCTATCTGGGCCGAAGGACAAGTGTTCTAACCCGACTGAATCAATAACACCGATGACAACTTTGTCTGTCTCTGTCAGTCTATTTCTCTCTACCTATCCTTTTCTCTATCTCCATTTATTTTCCTAATACAGGGATTTAGAATTCTGCACAGTTGAAGTTCATAAAATATAGAGAAAGATTAAAATATCTTACGGGCCAAAGAGAGGAGGTGGAATGACAAGGATGAGCTGCTTCTTGGCGGCGTGAAACATTTCTGCCCATATGAGATATGAAGTGGATAAGTTCCCTGTGGGTATCAAAACAAGTCATCAAAGTTATAAAACATATCCCTGAAAATAAAAATAAAAAAAATACGAATCATTCATGAAAGAATAATGATGATGTTAATAACGAGAATCAAACATTCATCTTTGACTTCCCATACAATACCAAATATGTCTGTGAGGGTAAAAACATTTAAGTATTAACTCATTCCTGATTGGGGACTCGAAGCCAAGAGAGATGGTGTCTGCCTCTCAATCAAAATGATGTGGGTTCGTGCCCAATAGGTTGAAAGGTTTCTCAAGTAAAACTCACCACCTCCCCCCCCCCACCACGCCCGGATCCACATAGGTGGATTGTCCCATTAGAGACGGACGATAAAAAGGAGGTCCCATGTGCGAATCACAACACTTGATGCTCATTAAAGATCCCTTGGCTGTTTATCGGGAAGCAATCTGAGTAAAATTAAAAAGTCCTACCAAAAATCCCTGAGATCATCTTAGTTGTAGATGAGAGTAAAATTAAATCAAACTTTAATGAATAAATAAATAAATAAAAATCATTCCGGATTTAATAACGTGGAAAACAGATCAGAATCTTTTTTAACTTACTTCCTTTTCTTCCTCCAAGCTGGGACCAAATTTCAACCACAATTCCTGGCCAATTGTATTCCTGAGATACAGAAAATTGAGAAAGATACACATATGATAAACCGTAAATTAAAAGATAAGAGATAATATCATTAAAAGAATGAATTTAAATGGTAGCAGATCTAGTAGAAGGCCATGACAGATTTTGGTTGAGGAAGCTTTAAACAGAGCACTGCAGCATTTTCTCGAAAGCCGAAATTTGATGACACTAGGACATTGTAATGTAAAATTGAATTGGGCTTTCTTGAGGTGTGCTTGTTTTTTTCTGGGTTTTTTTTCACATAAGTCGTTTTACAGAGTGTCTAAGAACTTTAATAAAAGCCTCGGATTACCTCATAACTTTGACACCAGAGGAGAAAGAGGTATCATTGTAAAGCGTAAAGCTTAATTTCAGCCCAATCTGATCCAACCAATCAGAACCTCCTATCATTCATCAATAAAGTGTGTGACACGAACAAAGAGAGAGAAGTATTCGCAAGCTGCTTTTTTCCAGGTTCCTCACTGGCTTTCCCCTTTCACAAGCCTAATTTAGTATGAGAATGAGAACACATTATATTACATATTCTCTATCAGAATATACAAAACACATGATTGGAAAGAGTTAGAATAGAGCTTTCCAGTGGTATAAGCCATATTACGTTACTACGTTGTAGAGAGGAGAGGGGACAAGCTGACGATGATCGAAAAGACTTGTAGTATGTTCATTATGACGTCGTCTAATTATATATTTGATTGTACCATCATCATGGTGATCAGCGCAAGAACTTCAATTTTTTTCCAATGTGTTGTTTTGAAATATTTGACTACTCGATTTATATTAACATATACTAGGTCTAATGAATAAGAATCACTTATAATATGAATTTTAAAACCTACACACATGCTTTAACCATCAAAAGTTCACTTTAAAATTCAAACTATCTTCATTCTCGCATAATTGATCAAATTCAATAGATCGATGGATATACAATCCAAGCATTCAATTAACCAATATCTCTTTCAATTTCAAACTGAAGGTTTCCACACCAACAATATGAAAATAGATTGATTGAGCAATAATGAATAACAAAATATGAAATTTGTCATGTTTTTTGGGTAACATTCTTTATTTTCTCAGCCTAAAATTCACCTTGGCAACATTTATAATAGCTTGAACACAGTCTTCTATCTCATCCTCACTCTTGAACATTGGAAAAATCAGCAGCAGACCAACCATCCAAACAAAACTCTTGAACTGTAAGGAGAGAGAAATCAGACATTGCTTACTTATTTTCTCTCTTCTGCCTTTTCATATTTGTTCTGCTATAATGTATGTCAAGATAATAATAATTGAGGTTTTTCTTCTCATAAGAAAATGGTGTAATTCTCTTCAAGATCTGTTTAAATTCCATACATTTCTTTCTTTCTTTATCAGTTCCCATTCTACCTTTCAGTGTATGGGTTCAAATGCCTGAGATGATCTTTCTCCAGGATGCCCTGTCCTGGCATTTTCTGTTTCCTTTCAAAAAAGTTAAATTTTTATGCTTCAATGCCTCTTTTATATCTCCTTCCCACTTTCTACGAGGTCTGCCTTTTGGTCTTTTACCTTGGGCTTTAGCATTGTATACTTATTTAGCTATTCTATTGTCATTCATTCTGTTTACATGCCCAAATCATCTCAATTGATTTGTTTCTATCTTAGTTTTTATGCCATCTGCTTTGGTTTGATCTCTTATTTTTGTGTTTCTGATTTTGTCTCTTTTAGTTTTCCCTACTATTCTTCTTAGATATTTCATTTCAGCTGCCTGCACTCTACTGTATTCTCTACTGTCTAAGGTCCAGGTTTCGCTGCCATAGAGGAGAGTAGGACAATAAACTGTATTGTATACTACCATTTTGGTTTTTGTTGACAATTCTTGCTTACTTACAAATGCTTTTCCTAGATGGTTATATATTGCACTTGCCTTTTTGATTCTCTGGCTGATTTCTTCTCTTAGTTTTCCCTCTGAGTTAATCATTACTCCTAGGTAATTGTAGCTTTGAAATTGTTCTAAATTCTCCCTGCACAATTTAAGATTTTGTGTTTTAGCTTCCCTAGTTACTAGCATTGTTTTGGTTTTCTTTGCATTTACTCTCATTCCTCTTTTATTTAGTTCATTGTTCATAATGTTGATATTCGACTGAAGGTCACATTCTGATTTTCCAAACAGAACTAAATCATCGGCAAATGAAAGCATTGATACATTTACTGGTTTGAGCTTCCACATACCTACATTCATTTTCTTCATTTTTGAGGATGCCTTTGCGACTGAATCCATAAATGTGATAAACAAAAGAGGACTTAGGATACAACCCTGTCTTACTCCTATATCTACATCAAATTCTGCAGATAAGTTTCCAGCTACTCTCACTGCACATGTTGGTTTATTGTAAAAACTTTGAATGGCTTCTATTAAATTTTGCTCTACATTGTGTTCTTTTAAGGAATGCCATAGTTTGTCCCTCCTCACAGTATCAAATGCCTTTTCTAAGTCAATTAAAACACAGGTGCAAGTCAATGTTTCTCTCAAGGAATTTTTCTATTATTTGTCTAATTGTAAATATGTGGTCTTGTACACTTCTTCCTGGTCTAAATCCACTCTGATGCTCTTTAATCTGATCCTCTACTCTTTTCCTTAGTCTCATTTCCAGTATCCTGGCATATACTTTTCCTGGAACGCTAAGTAGTGATATCCCTCTATAGTTTGAGCATTCCATAGTTGATCCTTTCTTATGTATTGGTACTACCGTTTCCTTTTTCCAGTCATCTGGCACCTGTTTGGACTTCCATGCTTGTTGACATATTGCATGTAGTAGTTTGTCTGCCTCTCTCCTTGGTGTTTAATTGTTTCTGGATAAACTTGATTTGCTCCTGGGGCTTTTCCTAATTTCACTTTTCTTACTTTTTCTTATAGCTGTTTGGATTTCTTCCATTGATATATTTACATCTTCAGCTGTGTCCTCTGGATTACTTGTTACTCTTACTAATTGATCTTTATTGTTTCATACGTTCTGGAGGGATTATGTAATTGGTGAAAATGCTTTCTCCATGTTTCCATGATTTGGCTGTCTTCTTTCATTATTTCTCCTTTGACATTCTTAATTTGTCGTATTGGGAATACTTTGGTCTTTCTCATGCTCTTCATCGCCCCCAGAACAATCCTTGATAACTTTGTTGAAGTCTTTTTCCAAGCTCTTCCCATTCTTCCTGTTTTGCTTTCCTAACTTCCTCTTTGGCGATAGTTCTTTTATTCATGTAATCTATCCTATCTTCTGGTTTCTTTATTTGCAAGTATTTCTTCCAGGCATCCTTCTTTTCTTTGATCTTAGTTTTGACATTCTCATTCCACCATGCTGTTCTTTTCCCATCTCCTTTAATTTGTTTCCTACCACAGACCTCTTCAGTACAACTGAGGAGTGTTTTTTTTATACATTTGCCACTTTTCTTCTATTGTGCTATCATTCAGATCCATCTGTCTTTCAATGATAAATCTTTTTATCCTAGATTGGTACATCTCTTTTTACTATTAGTTTATTTAGTTCCTCTATTTTGAGTTTAGTAGCTTTCTTCTCTTTCCTTTTCTGTTTGTTTTCTTCAGTCAGTAATCTCATTTTGGTTATCATTAGGTGATGATCACTAAATATTTCTGCTCCTCTATTTACTCTTCCATCCAATGTACTGTAAAAAAGGGAGCTGCTAACTATCATGTAGTCTATGATTGACTTTTCACACCTGTCTTCATTTACTTTGTATATTTGTGAATATCTTTATGAGGAAAAAAGATGTTTGCTGTTTTCATGTTATTCTTTAGGCAAAAATCTATTAGTCTCTCTCCATTTGGAGAAGTTGTTTTCTCTCCTTCTTTACCTGTTACTCCTCCTGATGTTTCTATATTGTTGCCTACTCTAGTGTTTAAATCTCCTAAAAGCATTAGTTCCTGTTTGTGTTTAAGATTCTCTGCAGCTATTTGTAAATTGTTTTTGAAGGTATCTTTTTCTTTTTTAACAGCGTCTTCGTTAGGTCCACAAGCTATTAATAATTTAATTTCTCTTCCTTTTGGTTTAATATTTACCTCTAATAACCGTGGGCTTATAAATTTCCAACTTTCTAGTAGCTTTTCATGCCTTTTATGTACTAGGAGACCTACTCCTGCTCTAGCTCTATCTTTGACATCTATTCCTGAGAAGATTAAAATATTATTTGGTCCTACATTTTCTATTCCTTGTTCTTTTTCTTTGTTTCTGTAATGGTCAAAATGTCTACTTTGAATTTTTCCATTTCTTCCACTAATTCTCACTCTTTTTTCATTTATTGCCCTAACATTCCATGTTCCATTTTCGTCGTTGAAATGTCAAGCCGGGTATATTATATTTATTTCTCTGCATCAGTTAGGCTTTGGATAAGCAGGTGATTAGCCCACTGCACCCTAGGTAGATGGTGGGGCTGCCACCTTGAGGCCCCCTACCAGGCCTTGTTATTTTCTGTCAGGATTAACTCCCCTAGCCTTTGATCAGTCAAGACCAGCCTGCAAGTCAGCAGGTTGTTGTTTTTTATCAGGGTTAACTCCCTTAACCTTTGGTCAGCCAACATTGACCTGCAAGGCAGCAAGAGACTCGTGGAGGGCGGGATCATCTACTCCCCGTACAGGTGCTTACTTGTCCACTGTCTGGTAAATTCAATACATACAATACATAATGTTACAAACAATCAAATTAAAGGTAAAAGCTAAAAGCTAATTCTGAATTTTTTTTTCAATTTTGCCTTTTTTCAATAAAATCTAATCAAATTATCTATTTAGCTCTGACAATTCCATTTAAAGCGAGAATTTTATTTAACGAAATGTAAAATTACATAGACACATACCCATTTTGGTATTGCGCTTGTTCACCACATCAGAAACCCAGCCTGCATGATTCAGAAAGAAATATTCAATCAATTTTTCATTAAACCCACACCTATCCTTTCTCACCAAAGGCATAAAACGAAACAAATGAAAATGAAAATGAAATTTTGGGGTAAAGAATGCTATATTAAATCATTCTCCTAACAGAATAAAAAGTGCCTTTTTTATGTGTACAAATATCGGTCCTCACATGACTGGGAAATTCAACCATTCTAAAGAACCCAGATTGCAGAATTCATTCAGAAATTTAAGGGCTAATTTACCAGTATTCGGCACTGAAAAGAACATGAAGTGTCCAATATGATCTTTTTTTTTCTTGAAATCTAGTATTATTTTAAACCCTATTATTCCATTTGTTTAAACTCAGGTATGGGTTTTATCTTGCATAAAGGGGTACTTTTCTGAATTTCAGTATTATCTCATGCATGATGATCTATTTCCTCAAAGTATAATTTTACATACAATGATCCACTTTCTTAAATCTCAAGTATAAATTTACATCATACTGATCCGTCTTCTTGAATTCCATAGTTATTTTACACTGTCATATAGACAAAACAGCTGGATTCGCTCCTCTCAACCTTTTCAAATCAGTAAATCTACATTTAAAGACATGTAATAGGTCCTTATTTTTGTCTAAAAAACACAATAAATAGTTCAAGTTCAAAATGATAAAATGAGCTAAACTGAATTGTTAATATTTCATATCTTTTTAACCAAAAGAAAGAATGTGTTATTGATAAGACAAAATATTTTAGCCATTGCTATTCATAGAAAGCAGCAAGATGTCATATTTTTTATGATCAGTAATATGATGCCAACATTATGTCAAAGCAATCACCTTTGTCTATGTCATGGTTGCCTTGGATATGAAAAACTCCATTTGAGCTTCTTTTTAACCTGAAGCCAAACTGGTGAAACAAAATCAAATTTTGATCCAAATATCTTTGCGACATCATAACCATGATTGTTCCACTGAAAAATAGAGATAGTGTATTTTTCTTTAAATAGAAAGGAGCTCACAGAATGTTACTGCATGACTGATTTTTCATATACAAACATTTTTCACAATATACATACATCCTTTGGAAACAGTTCAAAACAAGAAGCTATTATACCTTATTCTAAGTCAATTGTACATCATAGCACATGTTAAATAAAGATGTTCCCTCTTTAAGCCATCATCTCTGTCATCAATAAAAACATTTAATGACTAAAGCTACTTGTTAAGAGGGATGCAATACTTCTTCCCTTTCACCCTTTTATGTTAAAGGAATAAATTACTTCACTAAAATAACTGACTAATGAGACTGGTGATATTCAGGATTTTCTTCTTCTTACAGGAGTAACATACGCCAGTGTCTCCCCAGCAAAATTTTTCACAGCCTTCTCCTTTTCATAGTATAAAGAATGTTCTTTGATGATATGCTTGATTTTAGCAGAAATGCTGACAAGGTCTCTGTCCACTACATTCCTGTCAGCAATACCAGGATCTGCCTATTAGTAATAGAAAACAGAAGATTGAGGACATAAAAAGGTTTATATGACAAAGTAAAATAATTATTTTTAAATCAAGAAAGGCAAAAAGAGAAAACAAGAGAGAAATATAAAAATTAACAGACAAAAAATCATATCATCTCTGATTTTTATAGAACAGAAAATTATTTAGAGACTGCGAGTGAAACATCAAGAATACTAAATGTCAATCTATTAATGCTTCTAAGTAATCAGACCTCTTAACCACACAAAAGAAAACAAAATATCTGATCTTTATTTCAAAACGAAAAAAGACCAAAAAAAAACCCCAGAATATGTTCCACCTGAACAGATTTTACATCTTATTGATTTAAAACATTTCTCATCATACATTTTGAAATTTTGTTCACCTCTTTCTTCTTCTTCTTTCCTCGATCACCTTGTGACAGTGTTGCCTCAGCTTCAGTGATAAGCAGTTGAACAAAGGCAATGAGCAGCACAAGATATTTTCCGTTTGGTAATAGCATTGTCTAATAAAGAAGATAGGATTATACAATATAGTTCTTAAGAAGATACATAATGCAACATCTACAAAGCTTTCAAAGCCACAATAGTCATATTTCTACAACTTAAACAGCTGTAATGAGTAAGATTTTGCATTAACAACTGAAATCGGAATAATTTATATCCATATGGACATTAATTGAAATATAATAAACATGGAATGAAATGAGAGCATGAAAAAAATGGTCAAATAACAACAAAATAATGATTGACCATGCCAGGAATCAAACCTGGTTCAGTAGTTACCACCTAAATTCCCGGTGCTTGGGAAGCAGAGAAAACAGGCATTTAGGTGAAACAGGCATTTATGGGAAAATTGGTCAGCTCGAAAAATCAGAGATGATCAATGGACAGACAAGGATAAAAATTCATGACCAGGATGTTTGTTTTAGAAGATACCTCAGTTTTATGTAAAATTAAATGTGAGAAATAGTGACACCTGAGAACTGTTAAGTTCTTTAAGATTTAGGTGATAAACATGCAGGTAGGTTGGCCATTGCTTGCCACGAAGATCCAAATAGGCACAATGGATATGGCCAATACGAGACGGAGAAAGGGAAGCAATAAAACTGTTCACACGCAATTAAAAATACCAGGTGATTTTGTGCAACTTATGACATCAATCAAGGGAAGAGCCATGGGCGGAGTCTGGAAGACTGTTCAATTCTAATTGCCTAGTGACAAACCAGTGATCCAATGGGACAAAGACTGTATGGTACAGTGGGTGAAGTAATGAAGAGAAGACTGGTCATCTTTTTACATTGGATAGGTATATGAATGGTGGTTACAGTACATTGCATGGCAAATTGTTGACGGGCATAAATTAGGGATTAGATTCTACATGTATACAACAAATTTTTAGAGTTTTTTTTAATCCATTACGGACGTACTTCATGATAATTTGAAGAAGATTATACCTGCAATTGCCGCTGAGTCTAGGCATTTAGGTGAAAACCTTAGTTTTGAAATGGGCATTTAGAGGGCAATTTATATAGAAAAGAATCAGTTTCACTGAGTTTTCGGGCATTTAGGAGAAACAAGCATTATGGTGGCGGGCCTTTTGCCTAGAAAATACTTATTATATCAAATATAACATATTCCCTAACACCAACGCCTCTTACCCCATCCTATTTGGAATTTCTCATAAAAATCTGTGCTCTCAAGAAAATATCATGAACTTTTCAAAATTACAATGGACAATAGACGTAAAAGATCTTCATTCTAGATTTCTATCCAAAACATTTTGCATTGTTTTGTTTTTATATATGGACTACATCCAGAAATTGAATTTAAATAAATAATGGTTTCTAAATCTCAAGTAACCGGTTCATCAAAATGTCTCAGTACAGAAATCTCCAGTTAGTGCACGGTCGTCAGGAGACAAGGAAGCTGTGTACTGAGGTGGACCGTGCTCTTAGGCGGATTGACTTTTATAGTGATGTAATTAGCAGCATCAGTTGGGGAAAATGGAAAAAAATCTTTTTCCTCTGAGATCCCAAGTTGTTGCACTTGGTTGCAGACTTGGAACTGACTCTACCATATGTGTCATTGGAGCAGTACTCAGGTGTTTAGCAATATGATCGACGTAACAATGTGTTGAAATGTCTAACTGATCGTTCATGTGTGTCCGAGGTAATCGTTTTATTGGTTTTAAGTCGTGATAGAAAATAGTATTGGGCAATGGAACTGAAAATGCGGCCAGGTAGTTTTTGTTAAGCCAAATAGTATTTAACTATCAGATATCTATGTATACATTTTTATTGAGTTTTCAATATAGATCTGTCTATCTTTTAAAAGCCTCTTATTCAGCAGGGGGGGGGGAACTCGCTGACATTCCTCCTTTGTTTTTTACTGAGCTCTCACTTCATTCCCATTTTCAAAATTTGGCGACAGTATTTCTGTCTGGCCAACCATTCCTTGTGTCGGTGGACATCAACTGTTAAGGAGTACCTAGAATTGTTGAGATAGATTTCTTTAGCATATTTGACACGCAAAATTCCCAAAAACCTTGCAATGAGCACTTAGAGGGGTAAGTCCATAAAGAAAACAACTTTTTAGTGCAATACAATGACTTTGCACTTAGGTAGACCGTACCCTTAGGTGGCACGCACTCAGCCGGAGATTACGGTATTGCTAGAAATCTTATCTAGATCTAGATCAAACTAAATAAGATTGATTCAACAATAAACAGTATTTCATCCTCTTTATTTGAGAAAGAGGAAAATGTGGGGAAAAACCCAACAAAACGAAGCTAAACCACAAAAGCAAATATTTCAAATTTAAAAAACAATAGAGAAAGCAAAACGGTTTGGAAAGGAAATTCATTACCAATACCCCAATAGATTCCCTAGATCCAGATCTAGAAAATCTACATACATTATATCCGTGTGGTGTATAACAATATCCAGATCTAGATCTAGATCTATATCTACATCAAGCTCTAGATTTCTTTTGACTTTAATCGATTTGATTTAGGCCTACTCGGTGTTTTTAGACAAGACATTCAATCATGCATTTCGGCCTCTAACATTCGGCATTCACACCCCCCCCCCTCTTTCTCTTCTTCTTAAGTGGTATTTTAGACCTTATATCAAAATGTTGATCTCTTTACAAATGAGACCACCGAGGTCTTCAAGACCCCGACAGAGTTGGTGGTTTGGTGTCGTGTCGTGTCGTGAGCAAAACTACCGGTCCAACTCAGGTCTAGTTTCGATTTCTTTTGTTTTGGTGACACAACTTTTGTAACTTCAAAGAATAAAAGAGTACTCATTGAAATAGCACTGGGTGTAAGCAAAAAGGCATTAGCCAATTCGTCAACGCTAGACACTTGATGATGCTGATACTTAGATACCGTTTATAGACTCTTGGATAACGACATATCTTTCATGATCATCTACAAATAATAATTGCAGGTAGTTGGCAAGTACTACTGGTAGTACTAGATCTAGTAGTAGTAGGTCCTACTTCTTTCCCTTTAGTCTTTAAATTTGTTATCTCTCAATTTTTACTTAATTCACCCCTAAGCGCCCCCCCGGCTGAATAAAAGGCTTAAAATATAGATACAAGTGTAACTATATTAATACTCAATAAAATGCTTAGGTATCTGGTAGTTAATACTATTTGGCGCCACACAAACATGTGGTGGACAAAGTAAGTCCAATTAATCAAACTCAAGCCATTGCAAATTATCATTTTATATCACAACATAGCAGAAATAAAATAAGTTCTTCAACTTAGTGTAAAGGTCCATTCTTCTACACCTGTGTCAATATGTGAGTGAATAAAATACTGTAGTTAGAAGCTAGGATTGTCAATTGTCAGAAATTATAGCTAATGGAAAATTGATAATACAAGCACTATTTAAATTAATTATTTTTCTTTTTTTAATTTAATTCAAATAACTTATTACTTCATCACCATTTTGTTTTCTCCTTCCACTGCTTTTTTTTTACGTCTTAGGACAAGAGAAAGAAAAATGCTTAATACATTATCACATAACTTTTTAAACATATTTGCATTATAAAAATTGCAACTGGAACTTATCATCAAAAGAAGATAATACATGTATATTTTTTGGATTTTTGTTAGGAAGTTAGAGGTCACATTGCTCACACCTTGTTAGCCCATTTATGGTTTATATCATTCCTGAGATTTTACCATTACAATAAATAATTGCATCCTCTTCCTTCTTGGAGGTATTTAAAGGACTTCACACACACACTTCTTTAATATCAACGGACAAACTTCTTGTTGGATGGAGGATAAATTAGTGGAAGAGTCAGAAAATAAATAGATAGACATTTTGAGAGAGGAGTGGGAGAGAGAGAGAGAGAGAGAGAGAGAGAGAGAAGAGAGAGAAGAGAGAAGAGAGAAGACAGGTGGAGAGAGAGATAGAAGAAGAGGGGGAAGAAGAAAGAGGGAGACAGACAGATTATAGAAGACAGGCGGTGAGCGATTATGAGGAGGTGAATCGGGGGGGGGGGTGGAGAAAGAGAGATAGAGAGGGAGAAGAAAGATAGAGTAAGAAATGGAGAAGATACAGAGAGAAATAGAGGAACGATATGAAACTGGCAAAAACATAAGATCTTTTTCCAATAATTAGAGATCTAATACCAATAGATTAACATTTTCGTGAAGCCTATTTAAAACATATTAGCACCTAAAAACGTGTTATCAGTGATAGGTCATGTCTACTGATTTTGATTTTGCCGACCTCTCTTTTCTCTTATTACTAATACTATGTATTACAATTTACATTGTGTAGACCTATCAGATCATACCATCGCAGATGTCTCATATTGAAAAACAAGTCACATCTGGTTGGCATTAGTTAGTAGTACATGTACCAGTCATAAAACATTTACATATTATTGTTGTTATTATTATGATTATTGTTATTGTTGTCTTTATTATTATCATTATTATTATTACATGTATTATCATTAAATTATTAATATTATTATCATTATTATGACGATGATGATGATTAATAATAAATATCATCATTGTTATAACTCTGAAATGCTGAAACAACATGAGGTGAAAAGAATTTCTCAATAGCACCCGGTGTTTTGGAATTTGCCACCCTACCTCAGTAACATGTCTCTATCTCAAAAACTTCATTGACAGAAATTTACGATTAGACAAACGCAAGTTGTAAAATTTGAACATATTATTTATATTAGACTTCATCAGCAAGGATATCATGGACCATGAAGCTGGAGCTTATCCAAGTTTATACAGCATGAAGGAAAAGGTGATAACAATTTATTTGGAAATCCGCCTAATCAAGACAATTTTACGATCCACTGGAGATTTCCAGATTAGAGATTCCACTGTATCATAATTTATAATAGGACCTAGACGTTCAAAGTGGTTGAGCAAGTTCTTTCTTTCCCATGACACTTTGTTATTAGCTTCATGCTGTGCTGTAAATTCTATCCATATGAAGGAATAGACCTATAGAAAATGAAAAACATTTTTTTTATCTTACATTTTACATACTTTTGTGTATACACATTACATGTATTTGTAATACTTTACACTGATTATCATCTAGCAACTGACGATGAAGACATATGAAAACCAACAATTCAAGAAATTTTAATAGATTTTGAGATTTTTGTCTTTACAATAAAGTTAAAACACAAACCAAATTGTTGTTCTTAGAAAACTGTGATTTTATTACATAAATACAAAATTAACTTCTGTCATTCTGTTTTATAACCATTCTGTAACATGAACACAAGACATAAAGTTACATTCTCATTCCATAGTTGATTTTTTAATTTTTGTTGCTTTCAATTTCATTTGCATCACAGCTAAATAACTCTTTATGCAATCATTACAGTCTTTTTGTACATGCACTCATTAACGTACACATACACACACCACTTCCAACATTCCATCAAGCATGACTTAGTTTTCATCTCAATGACAGCGATTGGACACAAATTTTCCCTCTGGTATTAGTGGTATCTAGGCAGAAAAGTTTCTTTGTAAACTATTTATAACTATTTGCATTATCTGTAAAAGATGACATTAATAACCTAGATATATTCTATTACATGAGTAACTCATAAACTAACACAAGCATAATTGCCACAACTTATCATTTCTACATTTAATAAGCAATATACTCCTATTTTATATACAAGACAAGCTTCAAAAGAAGCGCTATACTTGTGGTAAATGTTTTCAGCTCTTCAGTACTATTTTTATCTTCATACTATACATAAATTATTGATTTTTGTAAAATTCAATACAACGGAAATTAACATTATAGACATTTCTTTCTTTAATGTTTACCCAGTCACATAAGTCACAAAAATCCCTCCTCAAAAAGTTTCAATAATGAAACTACATTGTATTTGTCATGTGCCACTTATTTTTTATTTATACATCTACAAATGTAAGTCTCCCTTTAAAGTCTATTGGATTTTTTTTTTACTTTTCAACACTGATGTCGCCCTTCTCATGATAATTCCATTAAGTAATACGTGTGTTAACTTTGTTGGGTTATCCTTCGTGAAACAGCCTTTCCTTCATCTACAGATCAATGTCCATGTTTCAGGCAGTAACCAAAGCTTTGAACTATATCTATCGGCATTATTGAAATGAAACATCAAATTTCATCATAAACACATTCTATCTCATGTCTATCATTTTCTTCCTCAAAAACAAGATTTAAAAATTTAGGTGAAGTTGTGTACTTGTAGTGAATGACTTACATACTTTCAACATTTGTTTATGAAGGATTAAATTCATCAAGTAGATGACAGTATTGTCAGCTCCCTGAAGTGTTTCAAAGACACAGCAGATGTTAAAGTTCCTTGGCTTGTGCCGCCTATTACCTATATCTTATCTGCTTGTTACCTCCTCTCAATCTGACTTGTTATTCTGACCTCCTGTCAATATCAATATGTGATTAAAAATTTCTTCCTCTTTCCTAGTTTTGTTACATTTGTGTGAATCTGAGAAAACCTGTCGTAAGGTAAACATCTTTTGCAATGCTTTCATTTTTATTATTTTGCATTAACTGATAGTCCAATGTCTTCTGAAAATTTTTAACTTTATTTGTTGAAAATTGTTTGAATTTTGACGAAGTTAAACAAAACTTAGTAGGAGGAATTTCAAGAATGCAGGAAACCTCTTTTTTGAGAAAGAAAGTTTCCAGCCATATGCTAAAAATACCTTCTAAACACATTTTTAGACACTTTCAAGGAAAAATATTTCATCAGGGTGTTCAAAAGAGATTACTTTAACCGAAAATGCAAATGAACTCAATTTTCGGCTCACAATTTCTCATTTCATACTTTCCTTTCCCCTTATGATGGGTTTTGTCAGATCCACACACATGTGAATCATGCAAGCACACCCTGTAAACTTTACACAATCCACTAGTTTGAGCAAACAATCTTGTTGTGTGCTGTGTGTTCTCATGTTATAAAAAAAAATTCTAAAAGAAGAAAAATGAAAGGAAAAAGGTGGCAGTGGGGATGGGGTGGGGGATACTATCTTATAATGACATAGATAACAGGACATTCTGTTTCATAAGAGAGAAGAAAAAGTTAGTTTTAGTCTTAGTCTCACATGAGAATGAAATAGAAAGACTTTATGGTAAATTTTCATGTTTTCAAAATAATGGTAACAATTTCTTTAAAACCACATAGACACACAAACACACATGTACAAAACATTCTAATTTTCATACAAGCATAAGCTTCATTCAGCGCCTTTGTAAATATTAAATTTCACTTATCGAAATACTTATTATAAATACAAAACAGTTCATTTTCAAATTGTTTTGAATCACAGAAAACATGTCTGAGAATCATGTGCATTTTTATCCTATACAGACTCTGTCTACTTCTATATTTTAACAAATATGTATAACACTAATAAAATACCAGATCTTTCATTATTGTCTGTCACATTCAGGGAGGTGAAAATTAAATTTAGAAACCTGCCGTTTTGTTGCATGACTTCTGAAGTAGAAGAGAATAACAATTCTTCTCTTCTATCTTACTTTCTATGTTTCATACCCTAGACATGACTCAGATAACCATATCTTCTCTAGAATGAGATGTAGAGAAATTTGAAGAGCACAAAATAAAAACAAAAATAAAAGATCCTCTACACCATGACATCCCTTAAATCATTTACAAATTTATTTCTAAGCACCATAAAACTATGGGATTTGGGGTGTTTTTTGAGATTGTTCTTTGAAGAAAAAAAACTAAAATCGAGAATTTATTTTCATAACAATTTAAATTTTGTTTGTAGAAATAGACAGGTCTGTGATATTTTTGCCACATGACGCAATCAAATTAAATGGATAACAAAGTTGTGTAATTCAAAAAATTTCAAATTCTATAACAGAAAGCGACCATTCAAGCTTGTATTCAAGCTCTTACAGCACATCTCTCTCCAACAAAAGAAAAGATAATCAACTGTATCAAAATCCATTTGAGACAAAGACAGACACTCAAATGCTAACTAGTCTTGCTTGGAGAACTGAAGGGGCTGCAATGCTTCTGTGGAAGGATCACGTCCCCTGAATCTGCGGAAAACTTCACTTGCAGGCACACCTCGCCAGAGTTAGGTAGGTGTCTCTAAACCTGGATAAAAATTAACAATCGTTTTTATGAATTAAAGAGGACAATGAGAACAAACAATCAAGATCAAACATTGAAAAACACAGATGAAGAAATAGAAGGAAAGCATGTAAGACTGACAGAAAGACTGAAAGGGTATGGTGAGGAGGTGGAGGGATGGATGGAGAGAGAGAGAGAGATAGGTGGTGAAGAATGAGAAAAAAGGGGAGGGGATGTGTGTGAGAAAGAGTGAGCAAAAGGGTAATAATAGGTAGAGATAATTTATTTTTGTTTAATTTAAATTTAATGAATTAACTATCTTGTGATAATGTTAAGATGATTTCAGAGAAAATAGCAAGATGAAAGACAGCTGTAAAAGCATGAAAGGAAAGAACCTGGACCTACAAGCAGCAAATGCCAGCTGCATACAAGCACCAGCACAGGAGAGATAGATACTCATAGGTCAACAGATGGAAAGACAGCAAAACAGACAGGTCAAAAAGAAGACAGAGGGAAGAGAGACAGTTTTTCATTATTCTTTTCCACTAACAGACTGCGGAAATTTTACAGATCATGAGACAAGACTGGCACATTGACTGATGGAAACCCAAGCGCATACACACTCAAACCTCATTATACCGCCGACTGTTGTGCAAGTGGTTATTTGGCGTTATAAAGGGTTTTGTTTGCTTCTTTGAAATTTACCCCATCCACCATTGCGGTGATCTCAAGGTGAATTAAGAGGAAACAGCACGATGAAAGACAAGTTAATAAGAAGGAAAGGAAAGAAGTGAGACCTACCAGCAGCACCCGCCAAACCGCCCACGTTTTAAAGGGAATGACGTTATAACTAAAACGCCCTTATTCCGTAACAAAGAGGAAGATAATCAATCTTTGAGGAATAGTAATCAAATAGAAAAAAAAAGATAACTGACAAGAAAATGTAGGCCTACTGCATGTGAAAAGGCTATTGCAGTATTATTTGTGAGACTGCTGTGAAGTCTAATTCTCAACACTCCATTGAACCCAATTGTAGACATGTCCACCCTGGACAAGCTATTGTCAGGATGACACGCGCCACTTATTTATTCAGCTAACATAGGCCTAAGCGGAGGACGACAAACATAGTCTCCAAACCTTCAATACTCTTATTCTCAAAACGAAGCCTTGAGTCACTAGTGTCAGAGTCATTTCTGTAGTAAGTGTTAGAGTACTAAGACACACACGGCAGTGATGCTTGTGTGTGTGTGTGTGTGTGTGTGTAGTATGAGTTTGACTCTGTGATCTGTGACCAAGCCAAACTTGATTCTACTTCTACCCGCTTGCATCACTTCCGGGGAAAGGGTGGTGATACACGGTGGCAGTATAACGAGTTGTATTTTACAATAGTTATATAAAGTAACATTAATGCCAAATCATTGGCGGATAGCAGTATAAGGAGTTATTTTATCGTTTTTGTGTAGCGTCAGATCTGTAAAAAAATTAAAAGCTGCCGGTACCGTAGATCGTGGTTTGAGTGTATATATCAACAAACAAGTGTATGTTAAGTTTGGTAGCTCTGTGAGAATCAATAAACTTTAAAAAAAAGTGGACTCAATAGAATAAACTTAAATAATCATGTCATTGCCACCAGTACCTTGTCCCAAGGACCTTTATTTCATCTGTATTTTGAAGTCCGGCCTCTTTGAAAGTTGAAAACAGATCTGCAGCAATCATCTAAGGAAAAACAGATAAAGAGACAGGAAGTCAGGAATATGATTGTTTGGCTTTCACTTTCACACACATATAAATAGAATTTTACAGTAGCAAATTATAGAAAGATGTTTTCTTCTTTTTCGTGCATAAAAATCATACAACTCTGAATCATAAACTATTGTATTACAATTTCGATCATATTTCTAATATGAAAATAATTTGCTTTCTTGAGGGTTTTTTCTTAAGTCTCAATTTATAATCTTTTTCTTGTTTCAAGTACACTTGGGGGGCCTTGTGAATGAACTGATTTTATTAATTTTATCGTCTTGTTTTGATTCTTTTAACATGGGTGGTGGGGATTGGGGAGTTATTAAGAGCCACCAATGAATTTACCTCAGACCATTTATGAGAGTAGTAGGCTGCAGGATAAAGTTCACAAAATATCGGCATCATTGAACACGGGAGGCTGTCTTCCTCATGCAAGGTCAGTGGAATGAAGTTGTCCCAAAGCTGTTGCATTACAGTGCGCCAATGGGTCGTCCTTTAAAACAAAAAAAATGTGAAAAAAATGCAAAAGAGCACAGCTTAGTGAGAAGAGAGAAAAAAACATACAAGAAGGAATTTGAGAAAAGAAAAGAATTATTTGAGATCCATCTGTAAAAAAAGAAAAAAGAAGCCTAGATTGTCATTTTGATTGTCAAACCTGTTGCAACTTAATTTTTTAGATGACTCAGGGTTCCTAAACTAGTCAAGCTGTAGTGTAACACCAAGCCCTGGTTTGACGCTACAATAATGGGTGAAAAGACTTCAACCTTAGTTGAGCCAACACATCAGTAAAAATTAGAGGGATGGGCTTTTGGTTGAGCTACTTTTCTAAACCTCAAATCTTTGTGAATTTCTTTACTTAATAATTTTCAAGCACAGGTGTTATGTGTTGGACATCTTGAATTTACCAATTGCCTGCCTGCACGCATTAGATAGAAGTGACGTGCTCGATGGGTTTCAAGATATAATTTAACCCGCTACAAAGTCTATAAACTAATGCAAACCTACTACTGTGAAAATCTGCCATTCTTTTACGTCTAAAATAAATTTTTTCCAAAACTTTGGTGAAAAATTGAAAACAAGAAATAAGCAACGTCAACTCCATGACACATAATACTGTAAACAGTTATAAAAAAAGTCAAAGTTAATTTTCAGGCAAACAGAAAATAGCACTAGTGACTGCAATGGCGTACACCATGATTTCCAAAATTTAATTTGCTATCAGACGTATGTCTTTGGGTTCATAAATAGGGGAAAAAAGAATTACTCACGTCATGTAAACTTCCATATCAAAGGCTGACACATACAACTGATACATCATGTCAAAGTTGTATGAATGATGAACAGCTGAAAGTTGTGAGAAAAAAACAATACAAAGCAAAGATTGATAACATTCACTAATGAACAAATCTCTCTCTCTCTCTCTCTACTATGGTCTGCAATATTGATCATAGCCTCAAGACATATACTGAGATAGAAAACAGTCCCGCTTCAAATATTTTACTAAAGCATGAAATGGAACAATTTTATGTACAAATGATTATCAACTTCTTTGTATTTTTCATGTTCTACCTTGATGGGTTGATGTGAAATCTAAATAAGTTTGATAGAGATTGAGCATGAGAGAACCCCCCCCTCCATTATTCATGTAACACTCAAAGACTTGTTAACCTATTACATTACATGCTACCACAACAACACACTACTTAGTGTAAAGGCTATGAAGTTGATCACATTAAAATCTAATGCTACAAAGAATCTTGCAGTATATACTATATTTCTCCTTTCATTTACATAACTATGTATAGTATAACTCTATGTTTTTATCATGACCATAACTTACATTTAAGTAAATTAATGACAAGATCGTCTGGGATAGGTTCTCCAGAACTATAATGTCCACTAATATTCTTGATTACAGAGGGCTCTGTGAGCCAAAACTTCATAAACTTGGCACAGGCTTGCACTGCATCCCACTCTATGTTTTTCTGGCCAGCAATCTCACTGTATGGAACTTTGGTTAACATCTGCTGTAGACCATTGCCAAACTGTGAGGAAGAGAGACACATAGGCAGAGAATAAGATGACTAAAACTTAAAGCCATCGAACTCGAGTAAACAAAACATACGGGAATGATATTTTCTTCATACAATGATATAAGTAAAAGGCAATATGGATAACATAACAGTTAAACAGCTTTAGCTAGTTCAGAGCATAAACGATCAAATTTAGATCCTATTTCCATTATGCATCATTAATCCTGCACTCAACTAAGATGAGATTAAAGGTACTAAAACAGACAAATACCTTGACTAAACGAGAGATAAAAAATAGGCCTATCTCTTGATCACTATTAGTTATTCTCAGGACTATCACATCCCATGTACTGATAACATTTCTCTTCATATATATAGATACATACCTCTTGAAACAAAGTCTGTACATCTTCAAAGCGCATTAAGGCAGGATCCTGAGGGAGGCAGGGCGCGGTATCCGTAGGGAAAGATAGGAATATGGCCAAGTCCCAACAAGTTCGCTGTTCTCTGAAATTCAAATTCGATATCAATAAGCATAAACTACCATTGAAAGTTGCAAGTGATGAAAAGCAGTTGAATCAAATGGCATCTCTATGTGCGTTATACATGTTGATATGGCACAAATATATATTAAAGCCTTTATTTTGAAAATATGTAATCATTTAAAAACTTAAGGAAAAGTTTACAATTTGAGACCTGTTCCACAAAATGTTAATTTAGACAGAACTGATTTTTTAATGCATGTAATACTTCCTCACCTCTACCCATGTCCATATACCCACAAGACAATTTTTCTGATCTGTCGAAAGGATCAAAGTAAAACGAAGCAATGTGTGTTCCTGTGAGATCAAAGAGAAAAATGAGAAACACAGAACATCACGTAAGCTGCATTTTAAGCAATAGACTGAGAATGGATTCTGCAAGTGTAATCTCTCTCCCCTAGGAACAAAAACTTTAAAAAAAAGGAAATTTAACACAACAGTGAAATTTTTGTTGTCTTAGTTTGCATGAAAATTTAGAAGTAATTGAATTTTACAATTTTATTATTTTCACAAACTACAAGGGATTTCGATTTTGGACAGCCAAAGAATGTGAGATTTCTGATAACCTCATTTTAATTTTAAAAATATTGCCTTTAACCCCTAGTGATAATGGGAACATTTTTCAATTTTTCACTTTCAACATGTTCTCTATTTCAAACATACACAAAATTATTTCAGAAAGAATTTTTTTCACAGTATGAAAAATATGGTAAACAAAAAAACTTTTCATATCTAGATGTTCAGTTTCATTTCTCTAGCGTTTCAGGGGATTTTGGCCTCAGATTTATGTCAAATCACAGTTGTTGCACTCAGCAAAGGTCATACAAACTTTCTTCATCAATATTTTACTTCATTTTCAAATCAAAGAGATGTAATCCAACCAACCATCATTTTCCAAAACATTGAAAAAGCGAACATCAGAGTGCCAAACATCAACCTCAGGAGTAACTTCCTATAAAGAAAGAAAGAAAAAGTAAATCGTGAACAAGAGATTTCAAATCTACATGACAAAATAAGATTTTATCTTGATCTTTGTTTAATTGAAATTTACAATGTCCACTATTGGGTAAATTAAGAGGAAACAGCAAGATAAAAGAAAAGTGAAAGAGTAAAAGGAAAGAAGTAGGAACTACCAGCAACACCTGCCAACCGCCCACTTGTTGTGATCTACCACAAGGTGACTAAATGATGTAAGGTGGCTAAGTGATGTCACAAACAAAATGCATACATTGTACACTGTACAATTATATTATACTAATCAGGATATCAATTATTGTAAAATGACTTACTTCAAAGTTAATTCCAAATAACTTTGTGCACAAATCAAATAGACCAAGCAGTACTGTATTCACAGGAAAGTATTCTTTCACGGATTCTCTGTCAAAACTGAAATAACCATAGATATTGTGCAAAACAATGTGATGAGTACTTCTCTTTATCTAACAGTATTGCTGTCAATTATATCTGGCCACAAACAACTTTTATGATATCCTTCAGACTAAAATTATCAATATCAAAGGAGCAGAGCTCTTGGGATAGTTATGTCAATTTTGTGATCAAAAGATGAAATGAACATGAGCAGGTTTTGTTGGGTTTCGTTGGATGTTTTTATGGGTTGTTTTTTTCGGGGGAGGGGGGTGCTTTTTGTTTGCTCACAGTATTATAGTTTCAGGATAGATGCATGTAGTTATCTCTACTTTCTTCATTCAGATCACATATATATAGGATATATATCAGGTAACTTTTGCCCTTTTCAGACGGCATTTGAATCCAGATATCAAATATTACTTACAAACCTTTATAGTATCTCTAACGTAGGAACATAATATTTTAACTCACAATAACAACTTCTATGGCATGAAACAAATATTTGATACAACATACATACTTTGATTTACTGCTTTTATGGTAATAGTATAAATGACAGAATTACCTGAAGTGTTTAAATTTTGATTGCTGACTAAAAAAAAGAAAAAAAGTATGTCACTAACACAACATTACAAGGGTAGCCTATGTCACTTAATATCAGTTATATCATGTTGTCGACATTACGGTTGCACTGAGACTGCTTACCTGTACAATTGTTCTTTTTGTCTCCGCTGCCAATAACTAATGTCCCACATCTCTAACTTATGTTTGAAGCCTTCCGATTCGGCAAATGTTTGGAGCTGATGAATGTCATCCCACAGCAGAGGGGAAAATCTTAATTTTAGTCTGAGGACAAATTTGATAGCGGTTCAACAGTCGTCTTCAGATATATAAATCACATTCTTCTGTTTGGACACATTTTCAGTCATGAATCAAAAGCAAATAAGTTCATCTCAACCTAAGATCTAAGCAAGCGTAAGAGAAAGCTTCTGAATTTTTATAATAATCAAACTATGAATCATCTTCACATGAGATTCGTCAAGACTGACTTGAAGAAAGTCATTCAAAAACATAATTTTGACCATCGTCTGTTTTCGACAGCATTGATTATATCTATTACAAACCCCACAGCATATATAATTTTCTTTCAATAGAAACTTACGTTTCAATCATGCTGAGGACATTTTCCACACTTTCAGCCATCTTTGTCTCCATTGACATTTCTGCAAAGTTTTCATAACCAAGCATCTTAGCTACATCAGATCTTAAGTGAAGAGAAAAAGAAATGATATTATTGTTCAAGATGTTGGATCAAAAATTGAACAAAAAATCTGATGAAATATAATATTAAGAGATAACAAATGATTGAGCTAAGAAAGGTTGCACAGCCTTAAATAAGGCCAACTCACTACATTTTTTTCAGGAACATCTTTTCTTACAAAATAAGACAAATCAATATTTTTCTTTTTAATATATATACTATACCCCTTGTATTGAAATTAAAAAGAACCGTTTGTAAACATGAAATATTTATTTTCTCAAAGTTACAATCTATTATTTTAATATTACAGTAATTCAGCAGTGATCTAGCACATATGGCTTTATAAAATAAACAACAATGAAAAAAAGAAGTTTACATGTTCCCTGTCAGTCAGTAATAACTCACAATTAATATTATTGAAAGACAAAAAGTAAACATTATCTATAATCACTTTACTATATGCATTATCAAAGAAGTAGTCACTTTCACTGATCTCTTTACGAGAGTCATATACACAGTATTGACAAAACAAACCTGTATGTCCTTAAACTTTCAACAAGTTTATTGTTATTGAGATACTGAGATGCATGTATTTGAGAAGCTTTGTTGTGATGGGCATTCCATATATTCCATCGGGTCATGCGGTCATTGCAATATGTCATCATTGCTTGATAGGAAGCAGGTTGCAAGGTGGCTCTCCATGGACCACGAGTTGGGTTTAACCTGACAGTAAAAGATGAAGCAAGCCTGAATCAAAGGTGTCAATTTTGAAAACAATAAAAAAAAATATTTTAAGCTGCCGTAACACACCTCACAGCATGATGAGCCGTTGGCCTTCTACCTTGTGGCATAAAGCCCGGCTTTTCCAAGTGGATGAGGGATGGCCTTAAATCGTGTGTAATTTTTAAATTTTATTGTTTCTACATTATCGACTAAAGCAAAGTTTAAAACTTAATTTCTTGATTGGTCAGCCAATCATATTCGAGAAAGATGACATTATCTTTGCATTATAGGTGCATCTTAGTAGAGCCCATTTAGAAAGGAGGTGTTAATCCTCAAGGTACAAAGAATAGACCCTTCTGTTACAGAATGAGAAAGGATTGTCTTATACACCCCTTTTCACATTAAAATGGTGTCTTCTGTAAATAGCGTTGGGTGTGTGATTGATGTTAGAAAGAGACAACGTGATGCAATTTAGATGAAAATTTCAGAAGCATTATAGTATTATGCAGGTTGACCATGTCTGCTTGTCTTATCTGATCTTTACTTACAATCTCTCTCTTACTCTTACAAATTTAACAACATTGTTTGGGTTATTAATAAAACTTTTCCAAATTTGTAGGTTTTACATATATAGCTATCGTTGTGGTAACAGTGGCTAGGCTGCCAGAAATCACTGAGGGTAACATTTGACACTAAGAACAAAAACAATCTCTACAAATTTATTAGATAAAGAAAGAATTGTACAACGCAAATATTCAAAGAGATATCTATCATCCTTTCGGCATTTTAAATCCTACGTACATGGAAATTTCAATCAAATAGCACTTTCACTTCTTTCCAAAAGTATTAATGAATATCTATTGTTTTATAGTGTTAGAGGCGTTGTAGCTGAACCGAAGTGTTGTGAGCTTGTAATCATGATGACACTGGTTCAAGCCCCACCGTTGACACAGGTGGGGTTTTTCACAACATTGTACTCTTAGGAAAAGTACTTCACTCTCCTTTCTTCACTTTACTCATGACTCAGGTGTGAATGAGTACCCAGCTATAGGTAGAGAAAGATCTTGTCAGAGTGTTAGTACCAAAAGCCTAACAGGCTTGTGTATTGTATGTTCCCTCGGGAGTTGAGAAGGACTTTGAATGAAATGGCCTGCTGGGGGATAAATGATGTAGTCAGTGAGCTTGCACTTGTGTCGGGATACAGTCTATAAAGCCATCTTTATCTTCATTGTAAGCAAACAGAAAGAATGTAAATTGATTACTTACGTATCTTTTGACATCTGTGCCAGTAAAGGCCACGGCATTTCTTCCAACATGTTAAAATCATTAATATCATGTGAAAACATCTCTGTACAAATGCGCACTTTGTTTCTGAAAAAGAAAGAAAAGAACAATCTTAAAACCAGTAACAAAACATTTAGAACTCTGAGAGAAGTCTTCATCTCTTTTTTAAAGTAAAAAATAACTCTTGTCACAAACGTAAGTCTTTTGAATGTAAACATGAAACATAAATCTATGCGCTAAAGGATAAATATACAAATGGTACATTATCTATTAAATGATACAGTTGATCAGAACAGCCTCCGACTTACAGTTTGATGTGATTAGGGATGAATTGAAACCAGTATTTGTTTTCACACCCATACACCATGTGAACTGATAAAAAAAAGAAATAATTTTCCCTCACATCAATCACTTATTATATATTATGTTACTACAGAGGCATAGTCTATGTTGTAAAATTGTAATGCATTATTCACCAGAGTTGTGAACAGTTGTTATCTAAAAAAGTACACAAGGGTTTTCCCCATCAAAATTGTTGTAGATCTGGGACACCAGTGGCACAAACTGAAAAAGAAGCTAACTGCTGGTCTTGATTGGATTCAAATGAAAGACCTTGTTATTAATGAAACTCATTTCCAAAGAAGTGTACACATAGTGTACTTTCTTTCCATGGGGAGGCGATAGGTGCTGACACGGAGGCCACTGGCTGAATTCTGGTGGTGCCCGTATTCTTTCCATTGATTCCTTTGTTATAAGTCTTAACTTTGTCCCCCTATACCCTGGGGCTTTTACATCTACTTCATATCCTTATTCGTTACACAAGGCAAAGAGGAGACGGAGGATCATGTGGATTATGTTGAAGGAATTGACAGTTTTTCTCCATTGTTTTTTGTAGAGACATTGCTATTGAGCTTGAGTCTTAGACAAACGAAATTTTCTAGTTCTTTTTCTCAATCATTTTGAATACTTCATTGAAGAACCACTAGATCTGATGCCTCAAACCCTTTCTCAAAATAGGAATATCTAGGAGTTTTTTAAAACTAACATTAAGGAAGACTATGTTCAACTGATGCAATGGATTTAGTATTAAAGCATGGAAATGGAAAAGGCCTATTCCTGCTTTCTGCATCACTGCAGATGCACGCAAATGCCTTAGATCATATATCAACCTATGGGTCATTTCAAAATGTTTTAATAGTTTCTATGACACCACTACAGAGCAACTAGATGCTACAAACCCAGTACACTGACCAAGGCTTTTTCTACACCACTGTCATTTACAGGATGTCTCTATCTCTAGTAATTCGACTTCATAAAGACTCCCTACTCTTGGGTATATTTCTCATAGATATGACAATGAACTCAAATCATGATTGATTGCAGTAGCAGGCCTACAGGATTAAAGTCAGCTACCATGAACACATAGCTACTTGACTATCAACAGATTCTTGCTCTATCAATCCTTTAGACAGAATCTGAAACAATGTTTATGTTTGTGTAAAGAAGAAAAAAAAAAGCATGGAAAAGTGACGGGGGGGGGGGGGAGAGATTTGAGTCATTGTAATGAAACAGGAATTTACTATTAAAGCTGTGAGTGGTTTCATGAATGTAAAAGCAGTGAAAATCCTGCAAGGCCTTATTTTTAAGCAATGCAGCAACAGCAGCTGGTAAATATTTTTTCTTTTTTACTTCAAAAAACATATCTTTAAATTTGAAAATGAAAATGACTTTGAATAACTTAAATGAATGAGATAATACAATAGTCGCTGGATATTACACGCTGTTGAGGAGAGGAGAAAAGCATGCAAATATGCGTACCATGTAGTTATGGGAGACTATTCAACTCCTGTAAGTGAGTATAACTGTAATTCAAAGTAATTGTATCGGTTTGGCATTTACATGACAGGTTGCATGTAGAGAAACACGTTTTTTTTCGTCGATTATTGTTGGGTTTTTTTGTTTCTTTTTTCTTTTGGTGTTCTTCTTGTTTTCTTTTTACTTTTATTCTAAAACAATGAGAAAGTTACTAAAGGAGACAAATGTATTAAAGTTGTAGTCGAAGGAACCCCCTCAGTTCATATTCATGAATTTGTTTGTTATCGTTGTCTGCTTTTGCAACGCTGAGATGGACTGCTGTTCCAAATGATATTTGTGATCAATTTAAATGGCAATCATTCTGTGATGAGATGCATAACAAGCATGCATCCCTGTACAAAGTGGTTATATCTACATATTATCATGTGTGCCAAAGGGTTTCCCATCTAGACTGTTGATTCTCACTCTTTCTTTCCTTTTTGCATTTAATGCATAGAGGACGAGTTATTTCACAAATATTGTCACAGTTTTAAAGTTTTCAGCATGCAATTATGCATACCTGGTGTGCATATGCATACTTATCAGATTGTATTTGTGCAAACCCTGCAGTTATGCAACGTGCAATTATCCAGTGACTACTGTATATGTGTTATCAAAAGCAAACCACCTGAAGTTGTTGCACTCTTTTGTAATCACTTTGAGACCCTCAACCAATTGTGATCTGTCTTCTGGGGACATGTCAGTACCATTGAGTCTTCCCTCCAAAAGATAAAGGTCAACAAGTCTTTTTTGAAAATCATTCAGGGAGCTGTTAGCCTCAAGTTCCTGAAACACAGTCATATGATATCACAATGTCAAACATGACAGAGATGAAGGAAGAGATCAAATTCAAGCATTCCATCAGAACCAGTGAAGCCCATATAGCCTGAACTTACCCCAGTTTCTATAGCTTGAAGTGGAACAGGCAATCATGATTGCGTCCTAGACAAGGCACTAATCTGACGCAGATTTTCACTAGTGCTTGTACCCATTTAACGCCTGAGTTGAGTGGGAAAAATGCATGAAAAATGTCTTTCCCAAGGAACACAATATCAAATCTAGCCCAGGACCTCATTATCCCAAGTTAAGCAGCTTAACAACTTGGCCACCAACACCACACAAAGCGTAATGACATTGTCATAGAAAATATATTACTAGGATTGTAAAACGATAATATTACAGCTGCAATGAGGAAAATAAATTATAAACCACATTCAAGGATGCATAAATCTCTATCTGACATTTCAATTTTGTATTGAGAATATAGATTGAACTTAATATATCATGAAAAGAAGAAAGCCATTTGATACAGCATTAAACAGCTTTACATTACCAGAGTTTGATTCAAATTTTAACATTCTGAGGAACTAAGAGGTCAAATCGTTCTAATATAAGACTTTCATCACTACTGGTATAGTATCATTTTTATTCAACTTTTACTTTGACAAAAAAAAAAATCACCTTACTTAAGACAGAGCATAGACTTTCCTCACATTGAAACATTGTCTAAAGTTCTTGAACTATAAATTGAAAACTAGTACCCTGTCCTTTCGTGAAATGATTGAATTAAATAATTTATGCTAGAGGGAACAAATTATACATTATCTCTGAAGCTGTTTGGTTTCAATGTACATCTGTTAAAAGGGCTTAACTTTGACATCATACCTTGAAGGAGTAGAACAAAGTCTCATTGACCCATCTTTCATTTTTGGCTCTCTCAACTTGTGAATGAATCTTTAGAGACACAAAATTATCAGTTTAGAAAAAACTTTATCATAATGCAGGGAAAAATGGGTAATATGGAAAAGGAGGAGAATGAGACGAAGCAGGGAATGATGATATGAGGTGGACGAAATGAAGAAAAAGAGAGGGAGAGGAGGAAAAAATGAGAAGAAGAAAAAAAAAAGGAAGAGGAGAAAAAGAAGAAGCAGCAGCAAAAGGAAGAAAACAAGAAGGATGAAAATGAAAAGGGGAAGGAGAATCAGCAGTAGCAATATATGGAAGACGAGAAAGAATTATCACAATCAAAAGTTTTTATATTAACAATGTCTGCAAGTATCTTATGTTTAAATTATGTCTTGTATAAGCAGAACAAACAGAATGCAATATTACCCTTGTAAACGTTTTTATGGTAGTCTTGAGAAACATAATGTAAATTTTTAACTAAGGCCCAAGCAGTGTTGATGGGTACTGAAATCTCTTCCAAAGGTCTGTAAACAGTCTCAAATGTTTTTTCAGTTTTAACATCTGAGGAAAACAAGAAGAAAATACCTCAAAAGCATACAGAAGGTAGGCCTATATAGTGTTACCAGTAGAGGAAAAGAGGAAAGGAGGGAGAGAAAAGGAAGTAAGAAAAAGAGAGACAGACAGACAGACAGTGAGAAAGAGAGAGAGACAGACAGACAGAGGGAGAGAGAAAGAAATACAGGACAGACATACAGACAATCAGCAAATAAACATGATACAGACATGGAATCAAAAGTTAATAGAGAGTGTCTCTCAAGGTTTTGGAATTTAAAAAAAATCTAAATTAAATAAAACAAACTTGTATATATAAAGTGTAAACGAGTGGTGTGGAAAACACCTTGCTCATATAATTATCGCTATTTTGATGGTAATACATGTCAGCTCTGTTTTATAAAGTCCATATTAAATATTTTCTAAAACCAAAGACAGTGGATGTCAACAGAGATAGAATTTTGAGGTGTAAACAGCACCTACCTTTTAAAGTTTCTATATGTCTTTCTAACTTTGTCTCGTATTCAATCGCTAACTTTGCACAGGCTGCAACACATTTCTTGGGGTTTATTTCTGAAAACTGTGGAAGCTGATCTGATTTCATCACAGCATTGGTTTCTGCAGTATCAGCAGGAACTTCAGGTAAGCTAGAGAAAAAATTAATGCAAAAAATGGGGAAAACGATTGTCACATAATACAACAGAAAGACTTTATAAACTATTTGAAAGGGTTTGTTTGTTTACACTCCCTGTCTTTAAAATGTTCCCTTTTAGGTTGAGGGATTGTGAAGATTTTACAAAGTTAAATCTGTAAAAAATAACCTCTATGCAATATATATATATTATAAGATGTGAAGTCTGTGTTTGTGTTTCCCGACACCTCGGGCGTGGAGTCGACGGCCGGTGCCTTACCGTTGATCAGATGACTCGCGATCCGGATCGTGTGGATGATGAAAATGAAAACCAATGCCTTTTGTCCCGTTTTTGTAAAATTCTGTGATTGTACGCCTTTATACTATCCTTATTACGTGTTACGGGTTTATCGTGTGTACCATTCTGCTCAAACTGGTGCGGTAAACTTCACGACTTATAATTTTAACAGTGAGGATGCGATAGTATAGGCCGATATTTGCCAATAGAGAGAGAGAGAGAGAGAGAGAGAGAGAGAGAGAGAGAGAGAGAGAGAGAGAAAGAGAGAGATGCACCAGCAACAAAACCCTCGCCGAAAAAGAAAGCGCTTTTGACAATTGTTCCTTTCTCACCGTACGACCCCCCCCCCCCCCCCCACCATCACTTCTCCGCTACTCCCGTCATCACTCACCCCCCCCCTCTCTAACTATCTACAGTCACATAGAGCGCCCCACTAGACTAGCACAAATTTGTCTTTATCGATCGATAATTGCTTCGCAGAATACGGGACGGGATGGGAGCGGTGGCTGGCAAATCTTGAACTCTACTTGAACCTGTGCTATTAGTATTATTTTTCTCTCTCTCGTTGAAATGCGTTTTTAGTAATATTGTATTGTTATGCCAAGGAGACTGTGCATAGTGGAGACGTAAAGTCACTATCATTGTAATGGACTTCTAAACCTCCCGTATTGCCAATTATCTTGTCTTTATTTATTAGAACATAATAAATCATGAAAGCCTATTGATTGCCGGACTTCTTTACATAAGTTTCACTCACGATAAGCCAAAGCAGGTTTTGCTAATGCAACCGAATCTAACCTGAACGGTCTCGAATCTAACCTGATCACAGTCTCCTTTCTGATGTCCGATCATCGTCTACATTTTTGCATGGCCGTCAGCACATGGCCGTAAGAGTAATCCAAAAACAAAATATTCCATAAAGCCAACCAGACAATTTAAAAACAAAAATTTCATGATTTCCCAATAGGCACACGCGATGAACTACGAGACAATAGCTCGACGCAATATTACCGTTATTAGATCTCAGATCGAAAAAAATATTTTTTGTCCGACCATGAGGTCTCGTAGACTGCCAGTAGTCTCATGGTATTCTCACTCTCATTTAGAGTTACCTATGATTTTTTTCGTGTCTTTTACAGAATATATGGTGGTAGGAATACGTTTTCTTTCACTTAAGATAAAAAAACGGCGCTTCTACGTATTTTTCAACTGTTTTTTTCAGCTCTTAATGTGTGTTCATTTGTAGACATCAGTTGTTACATAATAACGAAAATCTGAAACCTGCCTCACGTGATCACTGCAAAAAGATAAAAATATTTAGGACTCACCAAATTTTCTTTGAACAATTCTCGTCCACATGGAATTAAAGAAAACAGAATAAAAGGTCGTTGACCTCACCTACCTTAAGGTGAAAAGGGACTTATTAAAAAGAGGGAAATGTGGTCTGTCTGGATTGCTGACGTTCACACCCAAAAAATATTCACAAAACACACAAATTGAAAGCAAATTTCACAATATTATGTTTTTTATATCTGCGATGTCAAAGCTATACATGGACCAAATGTTAAGAAGATTCATCAATTAGACTTTGAGAAACATTAATTGAAGAGTTCAAGTTATCATTGGGTCCCATTTTTTGTGAAACCTGCCATATCTGCAATGTCAAAACTATACATGGACCAAATGTTAAGAAGATTAATCAATTAGACTTTGAGAAAGATTAATTGAAGAGTTCAAGTTATCATTGGGTCCCATTTTTGTGAAACCTGCCATATATATGTAAATTAGTAGATAACCATCCTGTGTGTCACATGAAGGAATCTGGGCAAAATATAACCAAATGAAAGTAAAAAACTTCCAATTCAGTGACTGGTCTCACTCGTCATGTCATATGGTCTGTTATCATATCTTTGAACTGCTCGCGTTCAAAGAAACAGTAACAGCCGTGTCAGATTAGCAGAAAAGTCACAGAACACTGACAGAGGCAACTGGAAGCAACCTCTCTCTTTTTTTACTGTTATATCCTTGGCGTGTACCTGTCCACGGAACACAGAACGACTCCCATAGTTATCATAGTAGGGTACACACTATCATCCGATCCCTGACCCTAAAATGTAGTCATAGATCAGATCTAGTTTTAGTTTATTTAAAATAAAAAATAGATCTAGATCTTCACTCCCTTTACAAAATGCCTCTTTACAATATTTTTCAGACTGGAAATAACAAATAAACTTTTCCGTTTTTACAAGGCTTAGATCTAGATGGAGATCTAGATCTAGATTATTTTAAGAGCAGTAACCAGTCGACCAGTGTTTGAAAAGAGTAGAGAGGCCAGAGTGGCCTTGCAGCTGAAGCCCTGAGTGAATGTTGATTTTAAAATCAAATGGTCTTACAACTTTCTTGATATAGAATAAGTACTTAATTGCATGACATGTTTATTTTTTTATCCTTACAGAACGTAATAAGCATTCTTTCCAGAGGCATTTCGAGCGCAATGCTTCCATAATCGAACTGGCAGAGCCGCACTGGCACGACCTCTTGCAAACACGGCAGCCATTTCTGAACATAACAATGTAACATAACGCAGTAATGGAGAGTGATCTCCCATTGTGACTTTCTTGTGGCAGAGGTCAATAACGTTCTTTCGTATTTCGTAATGATTGAACGACTCCGACGAGTGGCAAAGTCACAAAGTCATGTCTGTCGGTAAAAACGATTAGGCCTAGAATCTAAATCACCGTTAGTGCAACCCGTTAAATACATTTCACCGTTATCATTTTTATCACAACTGGTACGCTACTTTTTGTTTGTTTGTTCCTTTTATTTTATTATTCTTATTCTTACGCATAGACTCGAAAAAGCCACAAATTAAGAGCAACGACATCTCCATAAGTTGTTCAATCTTGAGACACTTTGGAGTACACAATTCAAATACAGACCGATAGGCCCTACAGTACAACGCTCAGAACACTTTCCAATTTATTTTGCAATTTGGGACAGCGTGATAAAACAGGACATGCATTTACGTTTGTTTGTTTTATTTTTTAAGGACTGTAAGAAGTATTAATGCTAAATATACTAGTCACAGCTTTACGTAAGCTTATGTATTATTTCCTTTGTTTTCTATATCAAAGAGCGAGCAGATAGAGGGGGGGGGGCATAGGAGAAGGCAATTGAGAGAAAGAGACAGACAGAGACAGGGATGATTTTTTAAATATCAAGTTCAACAGGAGTTAGAGAAATGACACCGTGTTATGAGCTAAACGGGATAATGGATGATGGGATTTAGACAAATTGTTCATTACAATTAGACAAATAATACAAAACTTTCTAAAAAGCAATGTTCTCCTTCTTTAACCCATGACTCCGCCTGATTAACTCCCGTTTAGCTTTTGGTTAACCAAGACCAGCCTGCAAAGCAACAGGTTGTAATTTTTGTCAGGGTTAACTCCCTTAGCTTGTGGTCGGTCAAGACCCGCCTGCAAGGCAACACGGAACTCGTGGAGGGCGGGGCCGCATAGTCCCCGTACAGGTGCAAGCCCCTGCCCACTGCCCGAAACTGTATTGCCTTATGATATGAAATATTAAGTAATTTATTTTGGAAAACAATGTACAAAATTTCTCTTACAGTGGTATGATCTTAGTGTACTTCTATATCTATAAGTATAAATAATAGTATATGTTCATATTGTTCAGCATAGAGTATCAGATCGATAATATTGGATAATGCTATATAAATACAATCTATAAAATTAATATTTATATGTACAACAAACCTCCATCATCTAGAAGTATTAAGGCAAAGCAAAGTATTTTCACCACAGCATCACACTAGACGATGTACGATCCACTATAGATTCGAGAAACATGTCTGTACTGTAGATTTTTTGTTTTAACCCAGCTCAGCTATTGTAACTCTTAAGAACCAATTTTTGTCAACAATGATATAACCCAACAATTATAGTGTATTGTCATCCTGTCGTAAATTCGTGTTTACCGTCTTACCACGAATCTTCGTAAGTCAAATTGAACGGAGGAATAATTTGTATCTTCGTCTTCCCTTTCATTTTCTTCTCCCGTCGGAATTAAAGGTGCTGTCATACATTGCCGCTACGCATGCACTAAGAGCTGTTTTCTTGAAGTCATCGTATCAGAATTCGTCAGACATTTGCTAACAACTTCCTCTCCCGCCTGTTTAAAACGGTTCAAAAGACAAAGATGTATTAATAGTCTGTATCCCCGTACAAGTGCACGCTCACCGATTGTACATCATGTATCCCCCAGCAGGCTATTTCATTCAAAGTCTTTCTCAATTCCGGAAGAGCATACAGTATACAAGCCTGTTAGGCGCTTCGTACTAACACCCTGACAAGATCTTTCTCTTCCTATAGCTTCGTACTCATTCACACCTGAGTTCAGTAAAGAAAGTAGAATGAAGTACATTTCCTAAGAATACAACGTTGTGAAAAAAACCACATCTGTGTCAGCAGTGGGGCGTGAACCAGTGTCGTTTGGATTACAAACAAGCTCACAACACTATGGTTCAGCTACAACGCCTCAGGGGTTCAAACCCCTCCTGTATCACCAACGTCGTTATCGGCCTTGTCTTCTATATAAACATTTCGTCGTTTTCAGCGCATTGTCTCCCGAGGGAATGTCTCCCCTATAAGATATTATATGGGGCCTGGACATACTCGGGGCTAAACGAAGATCTCGAGCCTCACATCGACCTTGAATTACCCAGAGTCCACTAACACTTGAAATTATTTATTCTTTAATTAAGAAGAATGTTATACTTTTGCCTTTTTGTGCCAATCCATAATGTTGTAACCTTGGTATTGTATTTTGTCTGCATATGCACACTGTGAGGGGGTTGATATACAGGGATGAAAATTACATTCTCTATTTCCTAAGTACATGTATATGTTTGAACAGCATAAACAAATTCAGTTACTTTCGTCACATGTCTTCAGACGCGTCATCCCATGAATGTGTCCAGTTATGTTGGACACTCGGAACTCCTTGACAATTCGCCTGGCTGGGGTCGACTAAACGTTTCTTTGCTTCTTCTCAAAATAAGTCTTTGCCCCTATAATATCGGAGTTGATATGATCCTCCCTCTCTAGTTTATAGTTGACATTGCATTTGTTTTCAAATCTGTTGCATTTTCTTTTGGTGAACAAAATGATGGGAAGTGATGGTAAGTCAAGTAACAACTCTTTATCCTGGAACGGAGAGAGAGAGAGAGAGAGAGAGAGAGAGAGAAAGAGAGGGAGAGAGAGAGAGAGAGAGAGAGAGAGAGAGAGAGAGAGAGAGAGAGAGAGAGAGAGAGAGATAGAGAGAGAGAGAGAGAGAGAGAGAGAGGGAGAGAGAGAGGAGATAGAGAGAGAGAGAGAGAGAGAGGAGGGAGGGAGGGAGAGGGGAGGGAGGGAGAGAGGGAGAGAGAGGAGAGAGAGAGAGAGAGAGAGAGAGAGAGAGAGAGAGAGAGAGAGAGAGAGAGAGAGAGAGAGGAGAGAGAGAGAGAGAGAGAGAGAGAGAGAGAGAGAGAGAGAGAGAGAGAGAGAGAGAGAGAGAGAGAGAGAGAGAGAGAGAGAGAGAGAGAGAGAGAGAGAGAGAGAGAGAGAGAGAGAGATGAATATCGACAGAACTGCTTACCTTTTTAGAACTAGAAGGGTTGTATAAGGTCACGAGCTAATCATTGATACTTAGTGGTTTCTTAGTTCTTACTTTGTCAATGTCACCATTTAGTGACATAGACATGATATATTAGTTTACATGTAGATTTTGCTATCGAATGTGGTTTTACCAGTAACTTAGATTCATGTGAACCGTTATAATTAAAAGTGAGTCATATAATTCGAATCATTTCTGTGTTTGCCTACAACTCTTTCTTCCATTCGTGAATTCTTTATTTAGTAGGATTGCTTAACATAATGTTAGTGTTCATGGTGTTGTCGTTTTCCTGCGTCTTTATATTACATTGTATGTTGTCGTGATGTTGTGATGTATTGCCCAAACTTGAATATCGTATGTCGTCGGTGGGACAGATTAAAACATTATTTGAGATACTAGCTCCCAGTGATATCGATATATTACAATACTCACCTTTACTTTGATAAGAATAGAAGACTACATTCTGTACTGTGACCAGTGTCGTAAGGGATATCTTAGAAAGGCCACATTTTGGTGTAGTAGTATTGATAGAATCGCAGAAAAATCTCCTCCTGTCTTGTTTTTTGTTGTTGTTAGTATCCAAAATTTATATAACCAATCAACTGAATATTGTAGGGTTTACCTTTTTTAAAAGTTGTAATGTTACTGTTTTTCGTTTTGTTTCCGATTAGTTCGAAGGCATTGCATTGTGACCCAGATGTATTAGGTTCGAATCCCACTTCAGGCATTTCGTTGCTTTCATTGGGCAAGAAATTATCTTAGTTGCACGCTCGATGATAGTCTATAATATTCCTTTCCCTAAAGAAATTGGAACGCCAGGCGTGACTGAGACACCTTTCGGTGCCCGGGATGATGACGCTAATTTCTTTTTTTAATTTGAAGGTGGGGGTGTGTTCTGGGTTGTTGATCTTGTTTGTTTTGTTGGCTTTTTTATGGGGGGAGTGAGGTGGGGAAGGGGTTTGACATAAATATAACTGTAGATTTCTGCATAATCTCTTATCATATAAAAACAAATTATGATTCATGCCAATCAAAGTGTTTACCACGAATGAAAATGTAAAAGAAACTTCGCTGTTGGACAGATTTTCTTTTTTCCGTTTAAATGCTAGATTTTTTTATGATCTAAATAATGTTTCTGCCAGACGTAATGTGTAATTAAAGAAATATCATTGTTTCCAGTGTTTGAATAGAATTTTCCTTCACCTAAGCCGTCATCACGTTTTATAATTTAAAAGTTTGAATAGTACGAGTACCGATTTCGCCCACCTGCGTAACCACAGTATCGAGTACTGATTCCTATTACAATCTGACTTGATATTAACCGGGGTATAACTTGTTTGTTCATTATAAGTCAGACCTTTCAACATAGCCGCTATTTTCTTTTGTACCAGTCCTTCAATTCACGCCAAAATCAACCCTCCTTTTCTATAAAGATTTGTTGAACAGTATCCCTTGGCGACAAGTAACTCATTTGAAGACTTTATAAAATTGTTGCTCATTTCTCTAGGCCTCAATTTAACTTTATAAAAATGTGTTTGAGATACACAGCGGCTTTCCATATTGAAGACTTACATAAATGACGACAACGTTAATAGGAACATCAAGTTATTTTGTTGTTGTTTGAAAGGTTGTATTCCATAAAGCATTAGGCATGCTTACGTTTTCATATATGATATTTATCTATTTTGAGATTAAAAAGAGCAACGCACTCCACCCACCTCCCCTCCCCCACCCCCATCCCCCTACACAAAAAAAAATTAACAAAAACCACAAACCAACAACAAAGAAACAAAAACAAAAA
>JAXRKP010000072.1:117500-127500 GCA_037039925.1 Doris montereyensis
TAACCCAACATAGAACGTGTTACTCTCGCGTCAAGAAAAATGATTTATAACACATCTGTTAATATTTGACGTAAAAGACTAATCGATGTGTAAAGTTATCAAAAGTAATGATCAAAAGAAACGCTACACTTGCTTTTATAACAAATCTTTTAAGACGCTAGATTTTCAATAAAGGAAATATATTACTGAAACATCGATTTGATTATGCACAATTTGATATCATAATGAATGGTATACGCTTATTCAAATTATACAAAAGCTTGAACATTATTTGTCAGGAAATCAATAACACACAAAGAAAATTCAAAGTAAAATACGTTGCATCCGATTGTTAGCAGACGTCATTTTTATAATTTGAAAGGCAACGCATTATTTTGTGGAACACCATGAACTAATGGAAAATGTACATGATACAATTAAATGCCTAGATCTAGATCTAAGTTTAGCCTATAGATTATTTTTAAAAAAAAATTATGTCAGGGTTGATTTTATAAGATAGGCGAAAACTTTGGGTCAGCTGGAAACAGATTGAGCATTTGCAACATTTAGAAACCGATTGATCAGAACTTTATTCACAGGTCAACATCATCAATGCCACATTGAGTCGAATCTGTCATTCAAGCTCATGAAAGAGACAAAATGATATTGAACTTCAAATAACACGGGCAAGGGATATTCGCATTTTGATCATTTAGATTTGAAAAGAAATCAATTAAAATTAAATGAACTATATGTACCAGAATATTAATTCCTCTTTTTCTTTCAGCCCTTTTGCGAAACGCACTTTTCAACTTAGCTTTTATAGACTTTTGTATATTGCTATGTTGGAGTATTGGACTAGTTAAAGTATCAAGATTTGTCCAATTGAACGTAGAATATTGTAGATAAGCTTAAAATTAAATAGATCTAAACACTGGGTAACATTGTCTTCTTAAACGAATGTAGCGTTTCTTTAGATCATGACTGTATATAATAGGAGCATGTGGATTTACTCACCGAGAAGGAGGAAGAGCGCGGATCTCTCAATGCAATGTTCTCCTTGATCGCATGCATGGGTCCTCAGCTCTGCATTATCACGAGGAAAGATATTGATGTTAACTACACCGTCAGCAATCATCTTGAACGGACTCCAGTGAATGAAATTATTGCAGTTTTCTATCTTGTCAAGATATATGTCACCTTTATCCACACAGACCCAAAAAAGAAGAAAAAAAGAAAAATAAAAAAATCAGCTTTTAAGATTGTTATCGATAATAATGAAAGGCTTACTGTGACTTATTTCTGTGAAATTTCAAGAGAAAAATAAATCTATTATCGTTTAGATGCCAAAAATAGAGTAAAAATAAATCTGTTATCAAAATAGAGTAAAATATAAATCTTATATGACAAAAATAGAGTAAAAATAAATCTAAATCGTTATATGACAAAAAAAGAATAAAAATAAATCTATTATCGTTATCTGACAAAAATAGAGTAAAAATAAATATATTATCGTTATATGACAAAAACAGAGTAAAAATAAATTTATTATCGTTTATATGACAAAAATAGAGCAAAAATAAATCCATTATCGTTTATATGACAAAAATAGAGTAAAAATAAATTTATTATCGTTTATGTGACAAAAATAGAGTAAAAATAAATCCATTATCGTTTATATGACAAAAATAGAGTAAAAATAAATCTATTATCGTTTATATGACAAAAATAGAGTAAGCCTTCATAACGTAACACGTGTAAGGTTTTAAATTTGATTGCAGGCCAGGTAAGTTTGAAAAGGAGTGAACGAAGGAGTGATCGATCTGTTGAGACATTGAAAAAGAGACAGACAAAAGAGGCTGACAGACAGACGGGCAAACAAACAATCTGCTAGAAAAAGAGGAGGATGACTAATGTTCAGACTGTGTGTAATGCAGTACCTTACCTTCCATGCAAGTACCACATACTTTCAGACACCCAATAAGAGAATTTCTCGTGTCATTCAAGTGATGGTAGATGTGCATCTTCTGGCTTTCGGTCCACACGTACTCAAATTTAGCGTCACGAGCACTTTCAGACCGTGTGCAGAAATTGGTAACTAGTGACAGCAATGTAAAAAAGAAAAAGCTATTGTTACAAGACAGAAAAGACATATATATATATATATATATATATATATATATATATATATATATATATATATATATATATATATATATATTTGATTTTGATTTGATTTTCCACATCCACAACTAAGGTGATCTCGGGGGTTTTGGTAGGAGTTTTAATTTTGCCCGGACTGCCCTGTAGTGGAAACAGCCAAGGGATCTTAACGTGCACAGAGTGGTGTGCTCAACACATGGGACCTCCTTTTTATCGTCCGTCTCCGATGGGACTAGGTGTCGATCCACCTACCTGGACAGGGTGCTGAGGGGGGGGGGGGTAGATTTTACTATTTAAACAAATTAAGCACATCCCAAGATATGTATATATAAAATTCTGAGTTGATCGTTCTTTGTTCGTCAAGGGCTCTGTTGCTAGGCATACTAAAGTAACCATCTTTGGCACGTGATTTTTTTAAAATCAGCGCAAGATCGTTTTCGTTGTTGTTGTTTAATTAAACAAGAAATACATCAAAACAACGCCCCAAGCTATTCTATCCCAAGATGAAAACAAATGAGACTGTTATCAGCACAACTCGAATCCAGGAAAGACCTTACATCGTTAAAGAAGCTCAGCACAAGATAGAGACACATGTAAACTAGTGACAAAATGTAATATCCAGCGATGTATTTGACACTACCACACGACTAGCATACACAGTTTAGGGCAAGCGTCCCTTGTGACAGCAATGCCTTTATTATTACATATTACTACTGTTTACCTCTTATGACAATTCCTCTTTTAATGAAAAGTTAAACCTCATATGTCATTAATCCGTTCACATTATATTGTCATTTCTATTTTATTTTTCTGGATCAGTAACAACAACAACAACAAAGCTGAATCAGTAACAACAACAACAACAAGATCAACAAAGCTGGATTAGAAGCCTCAAATATATTGGATATATATCTTTAGGTCACTGGTGATCTCAATCTCGCTATATGGATGGGAGGCCTGGACATTGAAAGCTCACGAGGAGAGACGAATACAGACTTTGGAGACCAAGTACCCGCGGAGACTGCTGCACATCTTCGTACAAGGAACACAAAACCAACGGTTATGTATGGAACATGGTGAATGACTTCGTAGGACCTCAAGAACATCTCATTTGGCAACAGTCAGACGACGTAAACTGGCATGTAGTAAGATACATCACCCTCTCAAAAACTAAGCTACAAGGCACGATTAAAGGAGGACGCAGACGTGGGAGACAACGCAAGAGCTGGTCCAATAACATCAAAAAGTGGACACAAATTACATTCCCGAACATCTTATCGACAGCCGCAGACAGAACCCCCAAGGCAGAGGATGTTGGTTCCTTGTACCTCAAGTTCCCCCCCCAACCACCCCCCCCCCGACGACTGACGCAGTCATGGGACTGAGGTATGAGGTATACGGTACATTTATAATTTGTACTTACAAGTTCTGGTTTCCCACTCGACGAAATAATCTTGGAGGCTGGAGTAGCATTCGATGATTCTGGGGCTGATACGGAAATAGCGACTGCTGGGAGACTTGAACATGCCAAGCGTGGCGTAGTCGTCTAGCACGATGTTAGCCTGAAATGGATAAATGGAGCTACAGCCTGATATAAGAAGAGCAACATATCATATGTCACAGAAGAAGCGACATTGATTGAGTGATGGCAAACGTGATAAACGACGATCAGCGACAGCTCCACCAAAGAAAATAAAGCAAACACAATAACGATGGTCCTGGTCTGACCCTTCGTCAGACAAACAAATCAGTGAGGTTTGTTCTTTATGGATCTACGTGTAGACCTTGTTCATTTGTTGTCTGACGAAGAATTACACCGAAAATCACTTGTTTGTTCGGTCTCCTTTGGGGGTCATTTATTGTTGTTTATTGATTAGTTCGGTCTCCTTTGGTGGTCACCTATTCTTGTTTATTGATTAGTTCGGTCTCTTTTGGTGTTCACTTATTGTTGTTTATTTGATTAGTCCGTTAGCGGTCTCCGTTGGTGGTCACCTATTGTTGTTTATCGAATATTTTCATTGGAGTCTCCTTGATGGTCACCTATTGTTGTTTATCGACTATTTCGGACTCCCTTGGTGGTCACTTATTGTTGTTTATCGAATATTTTGGACTCCCTTGGTGGTCAGCTATTGTTGTTTATCGACTATTTCGGACTCCCTTGGTGGTCATCTATTGTTGTTTATTGCTTAGTTCGGTCTCCTTTGGTGGTCATCTATTATTTTTGATTTGATTTGATTTACCCACATCCACAACTAAGGTGATATCGGGGGGTTTTGGCAGGATTATTTGATGTTGCCTGGACTCTCCTGTAACAGCCATAGGAACTTTAACATGCACAGAGGGTTGTAATCTGTACACGGGACCTTCTTTTTATCGCCCGTCTCAGGTGGGACTAGGTGTCGATCCATCTATCTGGATTAGGGGGGGGGGGGGTTACTCGAAAAAACAGGACAACATTTTTTTCAACCGTCGGCGGGGCTCGAACCCACTACATTTAGTTGAGAGGCTGACACCTTGCCTGGACTACTGAGTGCCCCGTCACTATTGGCTATCAGTTAGTTATGTCACATTTTTTTGTTGAGGTATCACCACAGGGAGTTCAGATTATGAAGATTTGGTCTTAGTAGACATTGACTGGAAGATCACAAAGGAATAAAAAGATAAAGGATCTATTCTTGCCACCAAAATTTTTAAAACCCAAACAAACAAACAAAAACCGATTCAATTTTGTCGTCAATTTACCAGCTCCATCATGGTTCATGTTATTGCCATTTTGGTGTGAGACATTATCTGTCTAAATTGTATTTTGTTTTGTTTTATCTATTCTTTAATCTTGTTGGGGTGGAGGGGGTCGTTTTGATGGGAGTGGGGGGGGGGGGATGCTGTCTTTTTTTGTAATCGTTGATGGAATGCATTGCTAGTATTCCCGCTATAGATCCACCTCCTACCGCCCCCCCGCAAACTCACTCCCTACTTTTTTACTTGGACTTGAAAAAACCTGCTTAAAATGGCGCATAGGCTTTTGGTTATGTTTTGATTGGATGATGACTACCACACAATTATTGACGATTCTTATCTACTCATTAGATGGACAAACGCTTGGATGCCTCAGAAAAATCTAATATTGACCTGAGAACCCTTTGGCATTCTTCAAAGTTGCGCAGACAAAATTATGAAAATTCTTTTAAAACTAGAAGACGTCCGAGATGGTGATATACGATGTCCATGGATTTAAAAGAAAACAATAGCAAACAAACAAACAAAACTGTTGTATATAACGACGACAAAATAATAGATATTAATCATTTAAAAAATGAAATTTCATTATTCTACACAGACCTGGTTATTGCCATCAAATAAGGGATATTCGGCATTAGTGGTATCGTCGAAGTTCCTTAGCTCCGTCAGCGCAGTCTTGCTTGAAGGTGGCAATACTCTCATCAGCTCAGTTTCTGGAAAGTCGTAGAGTTCTTCTGTTGTACCCGCCATCTTGCGAACGGCAATAAACAGGGACAGGCCTGCGGACAGACAAGGACGTGACAAATTAAACGTTTCTTAGATGCATCTGTATATTTAGTAGACTGGTTAACGTCCTGAGCAGTGAAAATTTAAGAAATCTGAAAAGGCTAGTTGAGTTGAGGGTTTGCAGCCTATGGGGTCCAGATGAACAAAGTTATACGACTGACTTTTGTTAATTTGGTTGAATCTCTTTTTCTTTCATTCAAGGAAATAATACGCATATAAGTTATAGTCGACGTTTTCATCACACGGTTCTACATGATTTTTCAAGTTTTAAAAATCCAAAATATTATCACAGAACAACAAGCGTGTAGCATGAATATATCGTTATAGAACTTTATTCTCAAACAAAGCGACATATTGGAAACAAAAATATTACATGTATAGATTATAGAGATTAATTCCAATGCTATGCTATATACATTTTGTAAGTAAATTTATAGACATTGTATTTTTTTCTGATGTCTCTCTTTTAAATCTATCGTTTAAAACGCAACACCTTAACGCTACAACAGTGAGTGTACAGGTATTTCACGCCTACAAAACTTAACAGAAAAGGCAAAACAATGGGGCAACTTACCATCGTTTCGTACATAGTCAGCGTGGGAGCAAACAGCGAATTTGGCCAAGCTCCTTATTCTGCCATACGTCGCCGAATACGACAAAGTTATAGTCGCCGCCCGCCCTTCAGTGTGCAGGGACACAGACGCTGTATATCCGTCCCGGTCTTCGTCAAAAGCTTGTGAAATTTGCAATGTGTCTGCCAACAAAAAAAAAACAACCCCAAAAAATACAAAACAAAGCAAAAATTAAATATAAATATGTGTAAAATTGTTATCAGCATAATAATATATATCTGGATTTTGGATGAGGATTGGATTTTGTTTTTTAGTTTTTTTAACAGTGTGTTGTTGTGATGGTGTGAAATTTGCAGAATAAAATACATGCGTAACTTTGGATTTTGAATAGTATAGGGTTTTTCTTTTATCGTTTTGTTCTGTTATGTTATTGTTGCTTCTTCATCCTTTTTATTTTTTTATTTTTTTGGAGAGTTTGTGTGTGGGTGTGTATATGTGTGCGTGTGTGTGTGTGTGTGTGTGTGTGTGTGTGTGTGGAGGTGGTGGGTAGTCTTTCTGATAGGGGTTCACTAGCTGAGAACGTTTATGTAGGAAATTTTCCACGGGGACCGGGGAGTGGGGGGGCGAATTGGGGTTAATTTGCTCCTTGCAGTACATGCAAATTCAAATCGTGCCCTGCTATCACTTCTCAAAATAATTTACCATCGCAGATGATGAAGGAATCAAAGAAGATAGAAATTTGTGCCAATGAAACTGTCAAGACACGTGAGAGAGAAAAGACTAAGGATAAATAAATTATGCCGGTGAAGGGATGACTGTAAAATGGCACACTGCTGAACTCTCTGCAAAGTTGAATACATGTGTATGTATGTATGTATATATGGATGGATGGATGGATGAGTGGATGGATAGATGTATGTTTGTATGTATGTATGTATGCATGTATGTATGTATGTGCGTATGTATGTACGTATGTATGTATGTATGTATGTGTATGTATGTATGTATGTATGTATATATGTATGTATGTATGTATGTATGTATGTATGTATGTATGTATGTATATATATATATATATATATATATATATATATATATATATATATATATATATATATATATATATATATATATATATATATATATGTATGTATGTATGTATGTATGTATGTATGTATGTATGTATGTATGTATGTATGTATGTATGTATGTATGTATGTATGTATGTATGTATGTATGTATGTATGTATGTATGTATGTATGTATGTATGTATGTATGTATGTATGTATGTGTATGTATGTATGTATGTATGTGTATGTATGTATGTATGTATGTATGTATGTATGTGTTTGTATGTGTATGTATGTATGTATGAATGTATGTGTATGTATGTATGCATGTATGCATGTATGCATGTATGCATGCATGTATGTATGCATGTATGCATGTATGTATGCATGTATGTATGTATGTATGTATATATGTATGTATGTATGTATGTATGTATGTATGTATGTATGTATGTATGTATGTATGTATGTATGTATGTATGTATGTATGTATGTATATATGTAAATGTGGATGGATGAATGGCTGGCTGCTGGCTGTATATATGTATGTATGTATGTATGTATGTATGTATGTATGTATGTATGTATGTATGTATGTATGTATGTATGTATGTATGTATGTATGTATGTATGTATGTATGTATGTATGTATTATGTATGTGTGTGAATGGACAGATCGATGGATGGATGCATGAATGAATGGCTGGCTGTAATGTATGTATGTATGTATGTATGTTTGTTTGTATGTATGTATGTGTGTATGTATGTATGTATGTGTGTGTATGGATGATTGCATGGATTGATGGATGTAAGTATGTATGTAGATTGCTAGATAAATAGAGAGATTGAAAGATAGAAAGATAGATAGATAGGTGGATAGATAGATATATAGATAGATAGATAGATAGATATATAGATAGATAGATAGATAGATAGATAGATAGATAGATAGATAGATAGATAGATAGATACATACATACATACATACATGTATACATACATACATACATACATACATACATACATACATACATACATACATACATACATACATACATACATAGATAAATAGATATATAAATAGATAGCTGGATAGATAGATATATAGATAGATAGATAGATAGATAGATAGATAGATAGATAGATAGATAGATAGATATATAGATAGATAGATAGATAGATAGATAGATAAATAAATAGATAGATAGATAGATAGATAGATAGATAGATAGATAGATAGATAGATAGATAGATAGATAGATAGATAGATAGATAAATAGAGAGATAGAGAGATAGAGATATAATATCTATAATATGTATATATATTACGTGTGTATGTGTATGTGTGCACATGTGTTTAAATGTGTATACATGTATTATGTATTTATACCGGTAGGAAAATACCTGAGAGCTGGGAGGCCACAATGACCTGCAGCTGGTTCAGAACAGTATTCAAACGGGCCGACATCAGCCGATTGGCGCACCTGTCACAGATAAAGCCACATACTTATTGATATGGTTTTATTTGTCCTAAAAAAGTTCCCAACTCATCATTCAGACACACTTTGATCTTTGATCACACAAATTCCAGCGTAGTAAATTTAAAACTCAGACGCCCAAAAAGTAATAATTAAAGAACGAAAAATTAAAGAGAAAAGGAAAGAAAAAAGAAAAGGAAAAATTCTGAGCTGGGTTTTTTTTCTCCAGGTTCTACAATGTATGCTGCATTATTTACTACATTGGCTACATATTATTATAACGGTTAATTTTATTTTAATTTGAACGCCATGACAATGAAGGTAAGAGAAAACACTGTCATCCTCTAACACATCGCAAGACACATTAGTGTTTTCTGGGAAGAGCTTCAATTGTGAATAGGTGCTTGCACTATGTTCTGACAGAACAAACAGTGAGGCAAGGGACAGAGATAAATATTGATGAAAAACGACAATAAATGACAACTCCACCAAAAAAAAACATAACAAACATGTGGCGTTTCGGGTATAACCCTTGGTCAGACAACAAACGAGAATAAATGTCTGGATCTTTACTCCACCGTGGTTCTTTAGTATTAATTACGGCTATCTGAATAAAAATTGTTTATTCCCTTGTATTCGTCTTGTCGTTGTCCATATGGGGATACATATTTATTTCACGTCCTGATTCATCACTCCCGCGATGACAAGTAAAACATTTTTTATCAGGGGAACAAGTGAATCAAATTTCTGTATTACGTTTATTAATTCTGACCAAAATTCTTGGCTAGAGGAACCTGAACAACAAGAACAAAACTTCTTTTCTTTGCGATGTCCAAGTGAGCTCGCCGATATATGCCATAATCTAATTAAGAGTTTTACATCAATCAATTCAAATAATAACATATGTATTATGATCTATTACTATTACGTGTATAGGCTATGACTAGGTTAAGTGGTCTCTCTCTCTCTCTCTCTCTCTCTCTCTCTCTCTCTCTCTCTCTCTCTCTCTCTCTCTCTCTCTCTCTCTCTCTCTCTCTCTCTCTCTCTCTCTCTCTCTCTCTCTCTCTCTCTCTCTCTCTCTTCTCTCTCTCTCTCTCTCTCTTTCTCTCTCTCTCTCTCTCTCTGTCTCTCTCTGTCTGCCTCTCTCTCTCTCTCTCTCTCTCTCTCTCTCTCTCTCTGTCTCTCTCTCTTCTCTCTGTCTGTCTTTGTCTC
>JAXRKP010000072.1:132500-140000 GCA_037039925.1 Doris montereyensis
TTTAGATTTTCCCTCTTTATCTATTTTCATTTTATCCTCTATGATATAAACATACCTCACCCCTAAAACATACATGCGTAAGTAACAATTTCAGTACAAACGGCCATCCTCATTTTCAGGAGAACTACTCATATTCAAGATAAATGTGTCAATGGTGGTCATTCACATCTGAGTCAAGTGAGGAAAGTAGAGTGAAGTACCCTTCCTACGAGTACAACGTTGTGAAATAACAACAACCCACCCGTGCCAGGCATTAGAGTTGAACCAATGTTGTCGTGATTACAAGCTCACAACATTACGGTTCAACTACAACGCCTTATAGTATATAATGGTACATGTATGACCAAACCACAAAACTCGCCGTTTTTATTTTTTTATTTTTTTTTTTATTTTGGGAAACGTGTATGATGCCAACTATATGTCGTAATACGGTTGCTCCTGGTTTTCTGGAGAGAGAAACAATTCGTCCAACCTTCAAAATCACCACTTTGGATGGAAGCTGATGAAAGAACAACCAAGAAAAAAAATATATGAAAAGATGACGTCATGAGAAGTGGAAAGAGTTATAAGAATTGCACGCACCTCAAATTTCGACGGACAATGACGCAGTACAACTTGCGCCAATACAAGGAGGTCATCTGTTATACTCTTCTCAAACAGGAGTCGGACACCTGTGCCTGCTGCAGCGTAAAAATCCTGGGTGGTAGCCGTACCCAGATTTAAATCGCCGTACGCTTTATAGGCCGTGTCGATGATAGCCTGCAGAGACATATTTCAATGTGTGAAATATAGTAACAGTTCTTATGATCAACAACAACAACAACAACAACAAAAAGCTCATTAATATGCATGCTAAAAATAAAAATACCTTTATAGTCAGTATCCACGCTCAAGTGTAGACTCACCTACTGTTGATCACTCACCCCCCCCCCCTAATCCTAATCCCCCTCCACCTTTCGCTCAGCGGGTAATTTCATTCAAAATCCTGTTCAAGGCTCCGAGTGGCATACATTATACATTAGTAGACAATACAGCAGCTGGTTAAGCGCTTTGCAATACTATTCTGACAAGATTTTTCTCTACCTTTAGCTGGTTACTCATTCATACCTGAGTTGAGTGACGAAAGTAAAGCAAAGTACCTTTATTGTGTGACCATATGCAATGGAATCAACTTCACTCTTTCCTTTCAATTTCAACTTGTTTTTTGTTGTTGAGAGGGAAAATGACGACTATAATATATTATAATAATATTAAATTTTGTTATCTGACGCAGATGTCCCCAACCTCAATGCTATTTCCTTTCCCTTTCCATATTAATTCCACTCAGTCCAACGTCAATGACACATTAAGGACTTTACAGTTGCAATAAAGACAAAGATGGATTTATAGTCCGTATGCCCGTACAAATGCAGGCTCACCAACTACATCATGTATCCCCCGCAAGCCATTTCATACAAAATCCTTCTCAACTCCCATGGGAGCATGCAGTACAGCAATCTGTTAGGCTCTTCTAACTAATACTCTGATGAGATCTTTCTCTACCTACAGCTGGGTACTCATTCACACCTTAGTCAAATGAGGAAAATAGATTAAAATCCTTTTCCTAAGAAAACAACGTTGTGAAAAAATCCCGCCTGTGCCAGTCGTGGGGTTTGAACCAGTGTCGTAATTACAAGTTCACAACACTAAGGTTCAGCTATAGCGCCTCATATTTAATAGAATTTCTCCCCGCTTGCATTTCATAAGATCTAAATGATTCGTGTTAAGGAGAATGACAGGCCCTAAATGAAGCTTTAATTGTTGCAGCAGAAGGACGTCATATCTTTTTCAGAGGCTATATAGGTCATTTGACCTTTGAATCCCCATATATCTCAAAATAACCATGGAGTTTTAAAAATGATTGAACATATAGTAATCAAAAAGAATATTGCACATTCGTTCATCATACACATATTTTGAATTATAGAGCTCCATATAAATGACATTTTTAAAAGAATTAATACTGTTTGCATTTTCGGTTTTGAACAGTAAGTTATTCCATAATTTGACTGTTCGTATAATAATAAAAAAATGTCTCACAGAAGTAATATAAATCTTAAATCTATCTCCCGAGTAAAATTCACATGAGAATAGTTGAAAAGGAATTCATAATCAATATTATCTATGTTATTAACAATTTTAGACAATTGGATAATATATTTTTTGGAGCAAAATCTACCTCCAAGTAGGTAGATCGAATCTTAGTTCCATCAGAGACGGATGATAAAAAGGAAATCCCATTGTTTTAAATTATTTGATCTGATTGACCCACATCCACAACTAAGGTGATCTCGGAGCTAACAAAATCACGTCCTGCATTTGTAATTCTTTTTTCGAGACGGTGATAGTATCCTCTGTATTTGTCTCTTAGTATGTACCAAAACAAAATAAAAACCCTGATATTTCTGTACTTATATCCTTTTTTTTTACGGTAATTTCAAAACAACGAGAAGAGTCTCAAGGTATCCAGTTCGAAACCAATAGTTTTGTCTTCTATATTCATATCTTTTATTCAACCCGAACATCCCATCGGCAGTCTTTGTTGAGTTTAGAATGGAATGGATCTGAAAAGAGACAGCCATTCCTTTTGTTTTCCATTCCAAACTAAAATTGAATACAAAGTTGAATAGATCGGATTTTATTTTATTTTTTGTTGATTTGATTTACCCACATTCACACCTAAAGTGATCTCGGGTATTTTACTACTGGATCGACAGGAGAACCAGAAAAAAATGTGCCCGAATTGGGAATCGAACTCGGACACCTCCTAGGTGGTAGTCGAATGCTATATCGACTAAGCTATCAACGCCTCCAGTTTAACTTGTACGTACCCTTTTCCTGGCAGTTTTGAGATCGGACAGAACATCCTGGATGCATTCCATGAACGTGGGGTGGGCGCGATAGCAATTATGCCCAGGGGACTTCCAGTAATCGGTCAGAATATCCGTCGACATAACACGGCGGCCATAATTGTTTCCCTTGACAGACAATAAGTAACTCCTGAGGAATAGAAATGTTACCATTAGATTCTTACTTGTGTATCTTTTGATTTGATTTGATTTGATTTTACCCACATCCGTTGTGATCTCGGGGATTTTGGTAGGATTTTTAATTTTGCCCAGTTGCACAGGGTGTTGTGATCTGCACTTGGGACCTCCTTCTTATCGTCCGTCTCCGATGGGACTAGGTGTCGATCCACCTACCTGGACGACCAGGGGGGGGTCGATTTTGCTCGAAAAAAGTTGAGAACATTGTACAACCGTTGGCGGGGTACGAACCCTCGACCTTTGGGTTGACAGGCCGACACCTTGCCTCTGGAATACATAATCCTCCCCCCTATGTGTGTGTCAATAAAGTGATCCTAAAGTGAATAATTGATTATCATCACGATTAATCATCAGATCATGACATAAGGCGAAAACCAGAAGTCGCGGACGATGCGATTAATCAACCATTACGAGATGGGATGCCAGAACAATATGATTTAACGATGTATTTACTGTGACCGTTTCACCTGGACGGGTGTGATTCACTAAGACAACTTGTTTATTCAAATCCGATGGAGAAGCTTAATTGAATTCAACCGTTTGAGTTTGCTTTGTTTATTTTCTCGTTACCTTTAAGTTCAGCTGAATGTCTAAATCATTGTATTAATAAAATGGGTGAACGGGTAAAGAGGGTTAAAAAAACCAAAAGAAAGCCTGGAATCATTGTATATAAAAGTAATATATAATATATAAATCCATAATCTACATTCGAATATTTTTCGCAACTTTATGGTAAATTTTGCCTTGTTGTTACTTCCTTTCATTCCGTCTCTGTCATTTCTTCTCTCTTGCCCTAGTCTTGTTCTCTTCTTCATTTCTTGTTTCCCACACTCATACACACCTCCTCTCTCCGTCTCTGTCTCTGTTTCTGTCTCTGTTTGTCTGTCTGTCTGTCTGTCTGTCTGTCTGTCTGTCTGTCTCTCTCTCACTCTCTCTCTTTCTTTCTCTCTCTCCCTCCCTCCCTCTCTCTCCTCTCTCTCTCTCTCTCTCTCTCTCTCTCTCTCTCTCTCTCTCTCTCTCTCTCTCTCTCTCTCTCTCTCTCTCTCTCTCTCTCTCTCTCTCTCTCTCTCTCTCTCTCCCCCCTCTCCCTCTCTCTCTTTTTATTACTTACTTATTTCATAGTTTTATTTCTATTTTATTTTTATTTTTTCTAGATCTAAACTTTCCATTACCCGGTCTTCTGTTTTGCTCTTCCCCTTCTTATTCTCCATTTTCCCTTCTACTCATTCTTATTATCGCCGTCTTTTTTTTGCTTTCGTTTTTCCTCTTTTCTGTTCTTATTCTGACATCACACTGTGTTATGCCTGAATAAGTGCGGATAGTTAGATATTTCTCGTTTGCTGTCTGACGAAGGGTTATACCCGAATCGTCACGTGTTTGTCTATCTTTATTGGTTGAGTTGTTATTTATTGTCGTCTTTCACCTCTGAATTTACTCCACTGTGGTTCTTTGTATCTATCTATCTCTATCTATCTATCTATCTATCTATCTATCTATCTATCTATCTATCTATCTATCTATCTATCTATCTATCTATTTATCTATCTTTCTATATATATATATATATAAATTCGAATAAACTATTGGGTCAAATCAGTATTTTAATTGATTGGGAAAAGATTGTTTTGCTGATCCAGCGAAACTTTTTATGGTTATTTTTACTCATTCCTTCACTTTCGGTCATTAGATCTGCAATGAAAAGTTCGCCTAACTTAAGTCTCGAATAATGTACCGGCACTCGACATCACACTGCACCAGGTAACCTATTATGTAGTACATCGTAAAAAAAAAAAAAATGTGGTAAAAGAATAATCATAATCATCATTGTCTACGGGCATGCTTGTTATACTATATAAAAGCGTAAAGTATGCACATTATTGATCCCAGGACTCGAAGCCCCTATATAGCCAGAGGTGGCCTTGGTTTATGTACTTTTCCTGGATTTGACAGCAAGGTTATTCCGCGGTAGTTGTTGGTTGCAATTACCTAAGTCACCTTTCTTTGGAAACTTTATTAACTGACCTTCTATCTAGTCGTATGGGACCTTTTTGCTCAGTAGTTACGATATCTGCTTTCATAGACTCTATTGTGGTTAAGTCTGGTCCACTTGCCTTTCCTGACTTGGTATAATATCTGATCACTATTTTTCTTCGTTAAAAATATATGTTGATTGATGCTAGATCCTTCCTTGTTGGTAAAAAAAATTGGTGGGTTCTCTGGTGGCGGTCTGTTTAAAAGTTGATTGAAGAGTCCCTTCATCGTTCCGTGTTTCGTTATCAAAACCTATATTTCCATTTGCATCTGTGTTGCTTCCCTGACAAGATTTTCACTGTCTGATAAACAATTTTCATTTTTCCTTCTGTAGCTACTTTTTACTTAACTTTTGAAATGATTATTTATTCATCTAATCGCACAAAGCATACAATCTGGAATCAATCAAACAATGCATCGTCTGACATTACATGCTAATGGAAAAAAAGAAAAAGCACCCACCATCGCCAACGACAACAACCACAACACACAACCACTCACCCAAACAAACCAATGCACATACACACACACACACACACACACAAACACACGTGACAAACCAAAGCTGACACACACAAACACATACGAATAAACGAAAGCATACACACAAACACAAAAATACGTCTACGTAGGCAAACACATTCACACATAATATAAACACACGCGCGTGCAAATACACACACGCACACATACACATCACAGCATACATTTCCGTCACACGTATCAAGGTTTAAAGACAAGAACGGTGAATGCGAGGAGTCGCAGGCGTACCTTTTCACGGGACTTGTAAAACATAAAGATGCATTCTGATATCGTTTGCCATATTATATGTATACCAGTATCTAAGGAAGGAGCGGGAACATAGGCACACTCATTAACGTATCTTCTCTTATCATCGAGCGACGCGCTGCAGATACGTTGGTGTGAAAGTGACGTGTTCCTTCACTAGCAGTTTTCAGTACCAGATATTGTGGCCTTATGAAACTTTTCGATTTTTGTGCAGCTCAAACTCTGTATTTCCTCTCTCCCAACCCTCCTTTCTCTCTCTCTCTCTCTCTCTCTCTCTCTCTCTCTCTCTCTCTCTCTCTCTCTCTCTCTCTCTCTCTCTCGATTTTCTCTTTTCCCTCTCTCCCTCTCCAGAAAACTCTCCCTCCCTCCCTCCTCCCTCCCTCTCTCCCCTCACTCCCTCCCTTCCTTTTCCTCCTCCTCTCCTCTCTCTCTCTCTCGCTCTTTTATATATATATATGGGGGGATATATATATATATATATATAGGTTATATATAAAAATATATATATATCGAGATATATTATATATATATATATATATATATATATTATATATATATATATATATATATGCTTAGGATATATATATATATATATATATATATATATATATATCTTCATCCAAACATTATTATTAAGTTATGCATCTCTAAAAAGCAAGAGGAAAATGATAATCATAAAAATGAACACTGTGCATCATGAGTGAAAATAAAAATGTATACAATGTATTGAAAGTCATTGATTTGTAATGTAATGAAGTATACAATCATGTTAGTTTAAGAAAAGACTTAACACGTGGTTTAAAACAATCTATCCCAGGCTTTCTACCTACTTATTTTCATGTCCATCTTTCTCAACTGTGATGACTATAAAAGGAGTTCTTGAATGCTGATAATGATAATGTGCGGCATGGCGACACTTTGATATATTTTAGTGGTAATGCATAGACCATAACGCTTTATTGATAGCAATTAAACTGTGTTACTACTAGTAGTATAAACTGAAATACACAAATGCAGCAGTTTGACTGTTTACATTTGAAAGTTTCCAACTGCAAGAGATTATTTAAGGTACCGTATCCAACTAACATGACATTATGAGACTTTCGTATTTTTGTATATCTCCATATTTTTTTACAATTTTACAAGCTAGAAAATCAGTGGCATAATGTATCAATAGATACAGAGAGAAGAAGAAGAAGAGAGAAGAAGAAGAAGAAGAAATGTACAACAAACAAACCTACAGATAGAAAAACAGAGAGAGAGAGAGAGAGAGAGAGAGAGAGAGAGAGAGAAAAGAGAGAGAGAGAGAGAGAGAGAGAGAGAGAGAGAGAGAGAGAGAGAGAGAGAGAGAGAAGAGAGAGAGAGAGAGAGCAGAGAAGGAGGGAGGAGGGAAGAAGGAGGGAAGGAGAGGAGGGAGAGAGAGAGAGAAGAGAGAGAGAGAAGAGAAGAGAGAGAGAGAGAGAGAGAGAGAGAGAGAGAGAGAGAGAGAGAGAGAGAGAGAGAGAGAGAGAGAGAGAGAAAGATGAGAGAAGAAGAACAAGAGAGAAAGATGTGAAGAAGGTGCCTTGATAGAAGAAGGAGGAGAAAACAAGTT
>JAXRKP010000072.1:145000-162500 GCA_037039925.1 Doris montereyensis
TATCATCACTGTATTTTTCTTTCTTTCTTCCTCCTTTATGTTTTTCTTCTGACATCACATTCTGTGATGCCTGAGGTAACTTAGATCTAGATACTTCTCGTTTGTTGTCTGACGAAGAGTTATACCCGAAACGTCACATGTTTGTTTTGTCTTTATTAGTGGAGTTGTCACTTATTGTCATATTTCGCCTTTGACTTCACTCCACTGTAGCTCCTTCGTATTATACAATGAAAATAATAACCCTGCGGCTGTGTGTAATTATTATCACGTAGCCATAATCTCCAATCCAAAATGCTCTATGTTAACGTTTACTACGTCATCTCATACCTCGTCCCTTCTTTGTCAATCTACAAAATCATTATTATTATTATTATCATCATTATTAATTGAAAGGGTCATTTCAATAGTGTGCCTAATTACGTCATTTAGAGAACAGTGCCAAGAACCATGGACTTTAGCACTGTCCGCTTTGGAAATTCCAAGTTTCAAACGGCTGTATTCCGGTAAACATGATGTATTTTCATCATATCACTTTCTTCACTTTTCAGGAAGCATGATTTCTTTCTTTTCCTCGTGAGTATCTCTCTGTCTCGTTTTTCACGAAATGACCCCTTCAATTATTAAACTTGGCAAAACCGGATGTCTATTTTTAGACGCGTTTGTGGAGATGAGGGATACAATATATTGCGTAGCATTAGCAACAATGACACTACTTTTCTTATTCAAACCAAAATAATTTTGTCATCAAAGATTCTTGGCCAGTTTTCTTTCTTCTTTTTTTTTGCCTGATAATTATCAAAGAACTGGATATCAGATCTCGAGTGTAAATTAAGACTAGATCTAACATCTACCTAATATTCTAGAGCTAGATCTAGATCTAGATCTAACAAATCCAGATCTAGATCTCTCTAGCTCTGACTATCTATAGAATTTAATGTAGATATCAAGATCAAAGTTCGATGACAAAATCATCTGGGCTCAATGAAGAAAATACACTGTCACCTACGTAATGTACACCCCCCCCCCGAACATGCAACTAAAAATAGATAAATGGTTACTCTATTAAGTGTATCAAACTACTGCTGTTCAAATTAAATTTAGATCTTCATTTCCTTCTTGCTAGCTATAGTCATCTTCTCTGTCCATCATTTCACTCTCAAAACTTTTGTTCATCTCTTTGACTTCAGTATAAAGGAAGCAACAAATTCAAGGAGACTTTATGAAAATTCCATTTATATTTCTGCAATGTATTATACAAGATTCTATAGCATATGGATGGCAAAGACAGCAATAGTCATGATAGGAGCAGTATAATTAATAATAACAGCAAGTGTAATGATAACAAAATAATTAGAACAATACTAAAAATTATTTAGTAATAATAATAATAATAATGATAATAAAAAAAAATAATAATAATAATAATAATAATAATAGGATAATAATAATAATCAACAATATTAATGATTATAATATCATAACATTATAATAATAAAAAAAATGATAAAAGATTGATGATTTTATGATGATGATAAAGATAGCAATGCTAATATTAATATAATAATAAATAATAACAATAATAAACCAAAGTAAGAATAACAATTATAAAAACAATAGTTATAAGAATGATAATAATAATAATAATAATATAATAATAATAATAATTCTACTACTAATGCTATTAATATTATTAATAATAACAATAATAATAACTATATCACTTTAGGCCCTTCTGATATAAAAGAAATTACAGAAAAATAAACATAAGGGGATAAAATTCATCTAAGAATAGATGCTTGGTGGTACAACACATTCACGCAATGTTGTTTGATTGAGCTGCCTCATTCCCATTCTCTACTTACAGTAAGTACTTGATAACAATGCAGATCAAAAGTTGCCAATTTGAGATTATAATAATATTATATAAATTATTAAAAACAGCAACCTCATTTTTATGACACTTGATCAAAGACCACACCAGCCTACTTATAAAGGCATTGATAGAAGGAGTATAGTCATAGCATTAAGTCACCGGTTGTTGTTTTGTTGTTGGATTAGTTTATTTCTCCCAGCTTTAATCAAATGGGACAAGACGACTATTATTAACTGTAGATAGCTGTTGTCATAACAATCTATCTATACATCTATCCCTATCACCTTTTTCTGAAAATTAAACTTGAAAACTAAACGTGTTCAAGCATGTTTCAGTCTGCAAGGTCTATATATATATATATAAATCTAGTCCATTTATAAGCTAAATGTGCAATCATGAATGACATTTATTTTATCTAAAAATAAACACTTCAATTACAAGATTTTCCCCTTATTTAAACAAACAAAAATAATACATAACAACATGGACCAGACTGGTGATTTGTCTGTTATATATTATTTATTTTATTTCATATATCTTCTATAGATACGTAGATATAATGCACACAAAGGCACACACTATGCAACAACAAACTTAAATGGAGAATTCATCAGACAGCGTATTTCGAATGGCTTAAAAACCTACTTCTCTCTCTCATCATAATTATACATGCTTTTGTCACTCTTCACTTCTCACTCTACACTGAGTCACTTGCAGTTATAACATAACATAACTCCATGGGTAAATCGCATTAACATCCTTGTTTAAAGAAAAAGAAAAGAAAAAAAGAAGTATAGGGCAAGGCGGCATCACCATCTCCAAACAATGTTTTTCTCTTTGATTAACATAAAGAATGTATATTATAAATAATTATAACAATATGAGCGTATGAATTTAGCAATGAAGTAACTCCTAAGGTACGTGAGCCCATATTCTACATACTTAAGTGTGAGTGCAGGAGTCTGAAAAAAGAACAAAACATTGCTTTTAAGTTTACCTTGAACTGAATAAATACCAAATAAATAGGAGGAAAAGTTGGCAGTTTGTGTTTTAATTTGTTTAACTGCCCACATTGTAATTTGTATATAATATCTATGTATATCTTTACATCAATTCTTAGCCACATTCATCCCTTTCCTCTCATAGAAGCACAGGTCACTGCTTAACAGGTAGAATTAAGGGAACACAAAGAGAAAGATAGAAGTCATTGGCCCAGAAATACTTTTGATGAAGTAAAAACCACAAGGAGGCTTAGTGCCTACAAATCGATTAAAGCAGACACAAGAGACCGACTGATCGACAGTTGAAACTTAAGATGTCACCATAAGTAACGATATCAAAATTAGAAGAGGATGTAACGATATCAAAATTAGAAGAGGATGTTATGCTGAAAAAACGCAAATGCTGCACCTATTTTCATTCTATGGAGGAAGTGAATGCTTTGGTAAAAATATCCAGGCGAGCATGCTGTAACCTGGGCCTGAACCACCAGCGTATTCAAGGAAACAATCAAGTTTTGAATTGCCATTGATCCCTTTTCTCATTGGATTTTTAACAAACGCAGGGCATAGAAAGTACTCATGCTTTACCGCACGCAATATTCTTAGCATTGGTGAAAAAAGGAAGATCATCAATACTGAGAGGTAAGAACAAAAATTGACAGCAGCTGCATAACAAGTAGCAAACTACAGTTGGGAGCCGTCAGACTGCCCGCCATAGCGATTAAAAAAATAAAATAATTTCAGTCCCGCAAGTCCTGAAACTATCAGTCCCTGAAAGTTATGTAAATTCTGAGTGCCCATAAACTCTGAACCTGGCTTAATCTTTGAAATAAATCACAGAGCACATAACCTAGAACTATGCCATTCGTGTGGATTAACTCACATCTTACAGTCATATCCTATTAAAAAAAAAGACAACAAGAATTGTATTAAAATATAAATTTATACACATGTACATCATGTTTATTTGTTTATGCACAACATATTAACTTTGCATGTGAGCAAGCTTCATTTAGGTATTAAGTTATGAACATACATTGTTATCAGTAGATACTGATCAACACTCTACTACAATAGGTGTACATTTATAAAGAAGTAATACTAAAAACCAAAAATTAAAAGAAATTTTTTAAAAAATGTAAAAAAAAATGATAAACTATTTTTTAAATTCCATATCGGGCAGAAGCAAAATTAAAAAAACAACACATTCATAAAATCTAAAAATAATAATAAAATTTTTAAGCAGGGTTAAAAAAGGCATCATGTTTGAGCTGAATAGCATAATCTAAAGGTGTAAAGTGTAAAAAAATTTTTTTTTTTGAAATGACATTATAATGACAAAAGAAGCTTTGATTATGTAAACAACTTACACTAATGTCAAAGTGTGAACTGCAGTGAAGCCCTTAAGGGTGTCCAGGCCCCACTCTATTCATTGTAAAAATGAAGTAGCATGGCCATCGCACTATGTTCACACTGAAAAATATTCTAACAAACATAAAACATGTTTTAAACACATTTAAAAGTATCTGCCAAAATTAAAGCTACCTAAGAGTAAAACTTGAGTCAGTAATGAGCATGATACTAGTATAAAAGGGTGAAACAAAAGCAAAATGGAGAGTGATAATTTTTTTGTTTTTAAAGCAAATTTTCAATCAGGAACATGATTTAAGGTGTATGCAAAATGAAAGGGGGAAAATGGCGTGCGTATAATATATTAGATAAAGTATCCCTGTACCAAAGTAAATATACATGTACCAAAGTAAATAGGCTGTCTCAGTAAATTCAATTACATAAAAATAAAATGTGTATTTAAGCAAGCTTGTGACAGCTAAATTTAGGATTACAAAAAAAGGTAATCCCAATACAAACAGAAACATTTACACTTGTATAGAAAAAGCACAAAAAAGCGAAAGGATTGATCAAGTAAATGTTTAACGTGGGCATATTTTTAGATTGTTTTAATAACATAACCTCAAGACATATTTTCAAATTTACCCCGGTATCTCAAGAGTTTACAAAAAAATAAACTTCATTATGACTTTTAGGTCAATTCCCCAATCAAAAAAGAGACTCTATCTCACCTGAAACACACTAAAAAAAGGTGCAGGATATTTCTTTGGTGACAAGCTTACTGTAAAAATACTAAATGAAACGGAAAGCAATAGCTGGCATAGAAAAATATAGAATAATCATGATTTCCACATATCACCTCTAAAACAAACAAAAGTCAAAATTTCCTAAGCAAACAATGGCTAATGAATAGACAAAATTTATTTCTAAAAACCAACAAAAATGAATTTATTTTAAACAAAAAAATCTCTCATAAAAATCAAACTCGTTAATGAGAAATATTGAAGGACAGTCACGCACACACACACACGTACTGACAATCTGGACAAATGGTGATGATGAAAGAAAATATGTACTTGAGGAAGGACAGGGTGCATTTTAGCATAAGATATAAAATCACTCTTACACGACTTAAAGGAGTTTCTCTAAGTATCTTCTATGGTTACATCTTTCATGAGTCTTTGATACGAGCTGTAATATAGGATGGGTATCTTTGTTTATCTACAGGCTACCTATAGATTATGGCACATATTGCATGTATGGCAAGCATGTGCATTTTCTGCGTCAAATATCTGTAAAACCTGCCCTACTTTTAAAGGAATAATGCCTCATAAACAGGAAAGTGGATGGAACAAGAATACAAGACTGCATTTAGAGCTCTATGTCTACATTGCTTTATTTCTTTGTTTCTTCAGCTTTTAAAAAAAATGGAAATACACATCTTGACGACTTTTGGTTTTCTTCTCTATTCTAAATATTCTAAAGCCTTGCTTATAATTAAACGAAAAAGAAACAAGTCAAATGTCTTTTGGAGTAGAGGAGAGGGAGAGTGCTATTTTTTACTCACTCACAGAAAATTTAGGTACATGTACTTCTTTAATTATAATTCATGATGGTACGTCTTTGTCTACGATATCATTCCTTTCATGAACAGTAATTTTTAATTGCTGAACTATAAAAATAAAAGTATCTTTGGGTGAGAAGGAACTTTATTACCCACACTTTAAAAGAAGAAAACACAAGCAGAGACAGAAGCGAAAAAAGAAAAAAAGTGAAAAAGAAATCCATTTACTGTCCCTAGACACCAAATTAAAAGAAAAGCAGAAGGCATGTTATAAAATATTATGGACATGCATCAAAAAAAGTGGTTTGAATGCAAACAACTGATCACAACTTTTTCAGGGAAGGCACAAGAAGTACAAATTATTACTACAATAATCTTTGATACACAAACAGTCCACTTCACCAAAGGCAGAAGATATTTTAACAAGCAAATCAAATCAAACATTCATGGGAGGCTTTCTATACACCAATTGTTTTTCTACACTTATATATATATTGTTTCAACTGTGAAATATTTTATGCGTCATAAGACATGATGAAATAAATGAGAGTATTTTGAAACATGACAAAGTGAGATACCCTTGATGAGAATTACTCAAACAAGCCTTAACAAAGATGAAATACTTATTTACAAGAGAATGAGATTTTAAATCTCTCTGATTTAGATTGCCTCTTAAGTAAGATTAAAAAGGGGAATTGTGCAGAAGAGTGTGCCTCAAATTGTGTATTCACATAAAATCTACGTGATAAAACAATTTAAAGCTTTAAAACAGCAAATATGATGCAAATAAAAAACAGAAATCAGTGTTTGTTGGACTACTGTGGAAATAAGACTGAGGCAAAGAAAATTCAAGTCGGCTGAAATTTCATGATCACCCCCCCCAAAAAAAAAAAAAAAAAGCTTATGTTACTAGATTAATGGAGTATAATTTTCAAAGCATTATGTTACCAATCACAGCCCAAGTCTGGGTGTCTCTAATGTGATATTTAGAGCAAGCAGATATTGGTATGTTAACAACGTCGTGCAAATCACAACCTATGCCATTATACTTCCATTTATCCAATCAAAGTCACAGTGATATTTTCAGTCATTACAAGACATCATATTATGTTAAAACCAGAAGTGATAGTGATAGATTTATTTAATCAATTTGGTACATGGAACACTAAAATAACACACAGGAAACTTAAATCTCCACTCTCAAAAGAAGATCGCATCACAAAGGTATAAAGCAATAAGTAAAAACAAAAATGGGTCAGGGCGAGGGAGTGACAAGTAAAAATGGCATCCCTTTGCCTTTTCGTCCGTAAGAATAATAAACAGTCCTTTTTTTTTCTTAAAGCAAATGCTGAATGGATTTTCTAGAACACACTTGTAAGTTTTAGTGTCTCTTTAATTCACAATTCACAGCAGTGAAAATGAAAAAGAAGAAAATGCTGAGAAGAAAAAACCCATCTCAATCCAGAAAGAAATGTGGAGACAAATTTGTATACTAGTGGAAACTCAAATGTACAAAAAAAATGTTTTTACATATTGAAAATAAATTCAATAGGAACCTGTATTTTGGGGGTAAACAATGTAATTTTCTGCTGATCAATATACAATTTCAAGGCAACACGACTATAAATATAATTTGAATTCTTTCAGACAAATCAAAAAATGTATGAAACCTTCTTGCAACAAAGCAACATCACAGTCAATAAAGCCAGGTCGGGTACACTGTTCAAACTCGCCTTTTCAACATCCATCAGCCTTATGATTACATAAATTGGCATTTGATTTCACCATTGCGTACAACGTAACATCAATATCTTCTACATGGGTCTGCCTGTATTCGTGGAAATTTTGTTTGTTTTGGGGTTTTTCTCTCTCTTTTGGGTTGTTCTTTTAAAAATAACTGAAATACTTCAAACAGAAAGCAGGTGTCTTATGTATATTTTTAAAAATATATATAGTTCTGAATCAATCGTTTTACGGAAGAGAGAAAAATTCTCTTCATAGTGAATAAATATAACAGGCCTGTACATGATATAACATGAAAAGAATAAAAAGATATAAATTTGTCTATCGCCCTCCTCCCACTCACCCCAAAATTCAATAATATTCCATCATTGATTTCCTGACTTCTAACAATTTGCAGTAAAAATTCTAGAAAATACATCAAAATTATTCACATAACGCTAGGGTTGATTCCTTTCAATTGTCCACAATTTTTCATATGATACATGCAATATGTTTGCAAAAAATAGACAATTTATTTTCCTTTTCTGGTGATTACAATGAAATATATATATATATATATATATATATATATATATATATATATATATATATATATATATATATATATATATATATATATATATATATATATTTATTTATTCATTTTTAAAAATAGAGATTAACGCCTGATGTGCCAGGAATTATAAAATAATATACATTGCCTATCAGTGTGTCCATCTAAAAGAATTCTTTCATTTCAAAATCCACTCTGTCAGTCAAGAATGAACCAGGAGGAAGCATTAGGCAGCATATTAAAACCAAAGACAATATGAGTAAGGAAAATGGATGCAATGCATGTCAACATTTTGATATCTAATATCCCCTGAGTGACGGTAATATGGGTAATGCTGTAGAAACATAATAAAAACACTAAGCATAAAAGACAGATGGGGAAGACATCAATTTTAACAGTCGTGAGGGTAATCAAAAAAAATTATTTTGGAATTTCTCTCAAGAAAAGGCTACAAAAACATATGTATCTTCTTCCTTCATTCTGTTTATGTTGTTCTTTTCCGTTTATATTCAAGGAGTACAGAAGCATGGGGTTAAAAAGCATTTTTAGCGACAAATAATCCAGTTAGGAAATTCATTGAATTTGGCAAGCACCGGCATTAGTTCTAGCCTGTATCTTCATGGAGAAAAAGTTTACTAAATATTTAAATTCCCAGAAAAATATGCTGCTGCTTTTTTCAAAATAAGAACAAGGCAAGTCATGTTCTTACTTTCATGATTTCAAGATTTACCATAATGACCATTACCATAGCAATATAGTAGCCATCTTTATCTAGATGTTCAGAGATACTGATCAAAAGAAAGAAAATTTCCCAGACAAAGTGAATATTTTAAACTTCACAAGCACAAAAGCTGATGTAAATAATCAGCCAGTGCTGCAACAAAATTAAAAGCTAATCAATGATATTTTCAAAACTTTTTAAAGTTCTTGCAGATTTAAAGGGGGGGGGGTATTCCACCAACACTAGTAACACTAGCATGCTTTCATCCCATGTGCCAAGTCCTATCAAACAATTGTACTTGTATATTATTTTCATCTCAACTTTTTCTCTGACTCAAACTAAGCATTCCAACTTGTGGCCATTCAGAGTTTGATTACTAAATAATTCTTCCCGAGGAAAGCTGTACGAGAAAAAAAAACTTACACGTTTTCTGGGGACTTTTCCTTTTTTTTCGTTAACATAGTCAGAGGTATTAGTAGAAGTATGAGCTGGAGTGGAAGAGTAAAAGAGAGGATAGAGAAGTGGAAACGTAACATCCCCATCCCACAAAAACACATCCCCATCAGCCAGTTAAATAAAATACAAACCTCAAGGCAGCAATTATTAACAAATGAATTAAATGAGTCGGAAGCAAGCAGGGGAGTGGGAGAATGTTTTCACATGATGAGTGACTGTGTCACAGCAGTACAAATCTTTTCATTTGAAGAAGGAATCAGAAGACAACCAGTAACAGAAAAGTCCAACTGCCCCATCATTCTCAATCCTGAACTGAGTGCACAAATCCATGTAGAATTTATTTTCAGACAAAAAGTAGATAACATCTGTATAGTGAAACATGAGCACACATGCGTAGAAACTTACATCAAGTAAATAATATAACAAATAATGTCAAGACGCTGACATTAACGAGGGAGCTTGAAAAAAAATGTATCAGGAAGACAACCTGGGGCTTCTGCACTGTGCTTTACCGTTTATCTACCTTTATCCTACGTGTTTGATTGGCACATACTTCAGCTATACCTGCATTGTTGCATTTGAGCTATTTTAACATTGCTGGTTCCATCGGCTGACTAAAGTGAAGTTAAAATTTGTTAGGCCTATCATTCTGCTTTTGCTTTGTACTGAATAAGATTTCTTCAGTGTTAAAAAGAAAAAAGAATCTATGAATTTTTCACTTCTACAGTAGAAAAATCTAGATGTAAACCTACTCCATTTTCCCTTCCTCCAACAAGCAGTGAGACAAATTTGCCTAGTACCATCAGGTGATAAGCAAATCTAGACCTAGTTTGCCCACTCAACTCTTAAATCCACCCCTTACAATATATGAACTATTTTGATGACAAAAAAGAACCCCTTAATATAACAGGCTCTTTGTTGATATCCGCATCAAGTAATGAAACCAAAGCGCAACTCAAAACTAAAATCTCAAACTTTTCAACTTTTTGCTAAAATTGTCATTTTAGATGGATAGAAAACATAGGACAGTCATAAGAAGCCTAGATTGCAAAAAAATGGTTCAATGACAGAGATCGTTCTAAAACTCTGGGAAAATAGAGGGTGGCGACTCACAGCATGACATAACAAAGTAAGAAAACAGTATGCAGACATTTTGAAAATACAAAGACAATATTACAAGACTTTAGAGAACCCACAGAGTAAACATGAGAATAAATAGGCCACCAAAAAAAGCTTTCAAAGAGTTAAAAAGACTACTCAAATAAGAAAATTAATTAATCAATAAACACACAGATACACACAAACACAAAAACAAAACAAAACCTAACCCCACTGTCAACACCCGCACCCATCCACTCAATCCAAGCAAAACAAAGGACATCATGACAGACGGGGAGGAAAAGGAGGGGACGTTAGGGATGCAGAGAAGGAGGAAGAGGAGGAGAAATAAAGTCGTAGAAGGGCAACACATTTGAAAACTGGTTTCTCAAAGAAAACTTCAGCAGTATGTTGTAAGAGATACACAATGGTGCTATAAATCTTAACTTAAATCACTTTCTTTGATCATAATCTGTCTGTCTTCAATTAGATCCATAATATTATACATAAAACACATTGTCATCCTTTACACACATTTTATGTGATGCTAGAACATTTATATAAGTGTGGACAATTTGAATCGAAAGAAAGTCTCGATTCAATTAATAAGTATTTAAACTTTCACTTGCTTAACATATGAATCCATATAATACAAAAAAACAAATGAAGCAGTGAAGGCAACCATGGCACTCACTGCATGAATAAAGAAAACGTATTTACATTAAATAAAAGCATGAACGTCCTTATAGAGTATTCAAATGTACAGTGGTCAACGATGGGGTGCTAAAAATGATTTCAGGATATGCAGAACTGTAAAACCCTATTTCAAAAGGCCTGGTAAAGTAAAATATCTCAAACCTTTATCTAAAAAACAAAAATTACAAACAAAAAATATATCTCCATGTCTCTGCATGAAAGTATTGTGGGTTATCTTATTTGCTTTAAAATATAGCAAAGATAGTTGAAGGGTAACAATCAGTAGTTAACACAATTCCAATACAAAACAATAATAACATCAAAACCAATCAACACAAAAGAAATCCCCTCTCTCTACAAAAACAGAAACGTAGACAAAGAGTGCTCTATCCTCCTTTCCACACATTCACACATGTAAATACCAGGCACAAAACTACATACAATGGACCGCAGGTAAATGGCATCTATAGGTTTTTTAAAATATCTTTTTTGTTTTGTTTACATTTTCCCCTTTTCATTCTTTTCTCCTTTTTTTGTGTTCAAAAAGACAATAATTCTGTAAACCATACCCCTAAATACAATAGTAAGCAGATTTTTTTCCAAGCATGTGTATGAATATATCATCTTTGAAAATATTATATTAGTTAAAACATACTATTGCAACATAATCAGCCGTAGATTGTCATGTAATATCGTATCCTTCACATCTTGAAACACAAGTTTGATGTTTTCAGTGTCAATGGCAGTGGTATAATGATGGAACAATGGCTTGCTGCGTTCGCGCTGTCTAGAGTCGAAAATGCTGAGCAGAAATGCTTTGACGTCTTGGAGATTATGAGAATCCCCCTTGAATTCGGAAAGTATTCTGAAATTGTCACCCGAGACACTTTCGCCAGCAGATCCATTTTATTGAGAAAAAGAATGACGGATACGGAGATGAAGCTGCGGTTGTTGATGATGGTTTCAAAGATGTTACAAGACTCGACAAGGCGGTTTGTTTTCCTGTCTTCCATTAAGACCTGAAAAGGGGGCAAAAAGAAATGATAACTCAGTAAAACGAAAGAAAAGAAGAAAATATAAAGAACAGTGGGTGGACATGAGGTACAAGATAAAGTGAAACAGTGGAAAAAAACTTAAATGAACTATTACAGCAACAGATTGACCTAATTGAGTTGCTCTTGGAGAAACATGCATGTATGTATAAGTATCTGTGGAATTGCATGTATGTTTTTGTGTATATGTAAGCGTGTGTGTGTGTTCATATTTATGTATTTGTTTTACAATGTTACCAGTACTTAATATTTAAGCATACCAAAGCTATCTTATTGCATCGTAATCACCAGCTTCTCTCTCTTTTTTTTTTAGCTGTTCTTGTTATGATTATAATACATGAGCTTATCATTCAAACAATGTGTATTGGAATTTGACATTTGTTTTGAGTTCATTCATTGAAATTTATCTCATCCACCATATGCGGAGATCTCATGGTGAATTAAGATGAACTTTCATGCATGAAGGTGCAAGTTGTTTCTTCACACGGTGTATCAATGGATATGGAAGGGGGAAGGGGAACGGGAAGGGGGAAGGAGAAGGAGGAGTCGGTGTCACTTTTGTTCCTCATCTTTTTTTCCCTTTCTTGTCTTTTTTTTATATGAATAAATTACTTACATCACAACCAATCATATACAACAATGCCAAAAATAAGAATACTGATGCAATGGAAAGAGGAAATAATACTTAGATCATTACAAAATAAGCAAACTGATACAAACAAAAAAAGAAGTTTTGAATTCGTGAACCATTGTCGTTCATGAAATTATTAGATTTTTTAAGGAAATAGACAACGGTAGCATACAGTCTTAATTGCCAAAGATCATTGTTGTGCATAACAAAAGCTCCTGTGCTCAGAATAACAGACAACATTGTCCATCCCTGATAGCAAAAGCACCTGTGTTCAGAATATTGGACAACATTGTCCATCCCTGATAACAAAAGCACCTGTGCTCAGAATCCCAGACAACATTGTACTTTCCTGATAACAAAAGCACCTGTGCTCAGAATCTGTCCATTCCTGATAACAAAAGCATCTGTGCTCAGAATCTCGGACAACATTGTCCATCCCTGATAACAAAAGTAAATGTGCTCGGAATCTCAGACAGAATTGTCCATCCCTGATATTGATAACAAAAGCAACTGTGCTCAGAATCTCGGACGGAATTGTCCATTCCTGATAACAAAAGGTAACTGAACCAGCCTCCCTACCACCAGAAGTAGTTAATACCAGACGAAATTGATTGAGAAAAATTTTGCTTTACAGCCCAGCATCTAACGTTTTCCAGGTCAGCTTGTACTATCCCAGAAAAGGACCGAAAAAAAGAAGAAGGATGCGTAGAATAAGGAGAGGCAAAAAAGAAAATAGTAAGGAACAACATTAGAAGTGAAAAATGCAAATTAAATAGAATACAAATTTAAAACTTGCCAACTCCCACAAACAAAAAAGGACAACAGATACATGACAAAAATTAAAGGGCATTTTATTGGTGAGGCGGGAATAAAGGTTATGTAAAGATATGGAACAGAGGCCCATTTTTATCCATCAAGAATTGTCATGTTTATGCCTAGGTTTTATTTGAAACTGTAAACTATTAATGCTTAGTTTACATAGTTTTGCTAACAGTATCTAGCCTCTAACCCACATCCTACAAAATCAAACTTAAGAAACTATGGATTTCAATGTCAGAAAAAACTAAGGATTTGACCACTGTTAATACAATGCCAAAATTAAAAAAAAATAATAAAGAATCGAATGTCCTCTTCATGCAAAAACGTCAATGAAATTAATGAATGAGTTAAAAACAAGATGGAGTCCAGTCTTTGAAACATTTAACAACTAAGAGAGCAAACTGTTAGACACATGATGCCAGAGCTGTTCGGTCCATGTTGAGCAACCATTCAAACATTTAACTTGTTAACTTATCATGACTGAAGTGTTTTCTATGAGTTAGGCAAGTATACATGTATAAACATTGTACTGGCAATTTTTCATTGAAAAACAACAAAAATGATTGAAAATGAAGAAAAACTGCCAACGATTTTGACACCAACTTGGGAATTCGGGGCTTGTGTTTATGGGATAACTTTCCATTGTTTGGTATTTTTTGTTTATGTCATTTTCTTATAAGGGAGAAAGAGAACAAATACTAATAAGGAGATAGGGAAAAAAAGAATCGATTTTATAACCACAACAGAAATTTCCTAGAAAATGTTTCTAAACTTTATACTCTTCTGTACGTCGGATTGAAAGAGTAGAAGCTGTCTCATTTTGAAACTTCATCAAAATTATCAAGGTGAAAGCACAAAGCAATCCAGCACAAAACGTTTATCAAAATGTATGTGTATGTATCCCACCGCACGCTTCTTAAAAACAGACTGTTATCAAGCTCGCATGAAGATGATAGTGTCCTCACTTGACTGCTTAATGCAACAATGAAATATAAAACCAGTCATGTCCAGGCAAAAGTGAGACACAGCAGCCAACCAACCTGATAAATCAAGGTCATCAAGCTAAACGATACGGAAAAACATCACAGGGAAAAAAATGTGCCCATTCACTTGGATGCCACTCCCCCCTATAGCCAGTGAAGTGATGGAAGTCAGGGGACTCAGTAGTCCAGAGGCAAAGGCGACCTCCCAACTAAAAGATAGTGAGTTCGAGCCCCACCAACGCTTTGAGCAATTTTCTCATTTTTTCCAAGCAAAATCTACCACCCTAGTTCAGGTAGGTGGATCGACACCTAATTCCATCGGAAACGAATGATAAGAAGGAGGTCCTGTGTGCAGATCACAACACTCTGTGCACTTTAAAGAACCATGGCTATTTACATGGCAGTCTAGGCAAAATTAAAAATCCTAACAAAAACTTTTAGTTGTGGATATGGGTAAATCAAATCAAATTAGATGGAAATCAAGTCAAATCCAAGTGGTAATTGTTAACATTGATTTTAAGGTTCATATTATTGTGTCAATTAACTTTGGAAACATTCCCCCTATAACCAGTGAAGAGATGCAAGTCAAGTCAAACTAACTGGTAATGTTAACATATATTTTAAAGTTTGTACTAGAAACATATGTTCTTTAGGAGAGAGAGAAGGTGAGGGGGAGGGGGGGGCAGATTACTAGGAAACAGATTATGTTCTGTTTTTTGTGGAGGAAGCTGGAGGGGTAAAAAAGAAAAAAAAGAAGATACTAGGGGTCAATTTGTATTTTGTATATAGATCTATATAAATCTTGGTGGTGGGTTTAGAGGGATGATACATATTGTTTGTGGTGATGACATGTTTGAAAATTAGCTAGTACAGCGTGTTGACATTTGTGGAACATTACTATGCTTTGACAACCACAGCAAGTTTAATAATGAGAGTGTTAAGATAGGCTTGCTTTCACTTTGTCATTGACAACACTAAATTCTTTGGTTCTTGAAAACCATGGCAGAAAATAGATTTCTATCCCATGTTTATAGAGTGCCTCTCCAGTAATATTAAGTAGAAGACCAATTCAGCAATCTTATCCTCCAATAACACATTAAATAGAAGATTAATTCAGTTATCTTATCCTCCATTGATATTGAATAGAAGATTAATTCAGCTATCTTATCCTCCAGTGATATTAAAAGAAGATAAATTCAGCTTTCTTATCCTCCAGTGATATTAAAAAGAAGATGAAGTCAGCTATCTTATCCTCCAGTGATATTAAATAGAAGGTTAATTCAGCTCTCTTATCCTCCAGTGATATTAAATAGAAGGCCAATACAGCTATCTTATTCTCCAGTTATATTAAATAGAAGATTAATTCAGCTTTCTTGTCCTCAGATAATGTTCAATAGAAGATGAATTCACCCATCTTGTCCTCCATTAACATTAAATAGATAACCACTTCCAGCTTTCTCATCCCCCAGTACTATAAAAAAAAACAATTCACTCATCTCATCCCCCAGTAACATTAAATACAAGACCAATTCACCCATCTTACCATCTAGTAACATTAAATATAAGATCCAATTCAGCTATCTTATCCTCTAGTGATTATTAAAAATAAGATAAATTCTTCTATCTTCAGCTTGAAAATGTGTTTAACCTGACACATAAAGAATCAAATTATTGCGTTAGGACTTATGAGTCATGAAATGATGACAAATTGAAAAGGTGAAGACGGTTGAAAATTTAAGACTATGGGTATGTGAAAGGTCATTGCAAAATGGTACATCTGGGATAGGGGGAAAGTGCTTTGTAGTTCTTGCCTTCGTTGACTGAAAAATAATGAATAAACGTCTTTTATCGCAAGGTCAGGTTGTTGGATGAGAGACTAAGTTCCTCCTCCTCCAGAATTATCTACCTCGCCAACAGGAAGTGGCAAGCCAGTGGACATTAGGCATGGCAAAATGAAAATTACAAATAAATGAACCAGATCCACGAGCTCAAATCTCAATATGCAACATCAGAAGTCAACAGGACTTACATCATACATGCTAAGAGCTTGTTTTTCTTCTTAAAGAGAAAAACAATGAAAGTTTTATAAAAAATAGCTTTTAAATCAAAACAAATTACACAAAAACATTGGTTAAAAGTTAATAATACAAAAAGTAGAGATAGAAAATAAGGGGCCATGAAGAATAAATAAATAAAAATCCATAAAATATCTTCAAAGCATTCTTTCTCCTTCAAACTAAGACAAACAGGGGAAAAATCATAGCACCTTTTCATGAAATAAAGTACCAAATAAAATTTTGTGGCAACAGGAAAGTGAGGAGGGTCATGAAAGAAAGAGGAAAGCATGGACAATGCATTGAAAAATCAACCTACCGCATGTGGGTAAATATTCCTGTAAATCATAACACCAATGGTTTTTATTTCTTATTTAAAGAAGAAGACAAATAAAAAAGAAAAAATAGGTGGGGGGAGGGGGGGCAATTTTATTCGTATTTTGTTGTTTCCATATATATATTTTTCAAGCAACCTTTAACTTAATTACACATATTGCTGACACGGTTCACTGCTCAGAGGGTGGCAAGACAGGCATGTACATATTGGAATGGTGAGTAACTTAGTTTTAATGACCAATAAAAGCAGGTAAAGCCAATTATATACATAGCTGCCAACCTTTTCAAATTTTAACACAGACTTTGAAAGCGCAAACTAATTTTAACTTGCATGACCGTCTGCAACATCATGGGAATCATGGTGAATTAATTCCCTGAAACTGAGTCAGCCTATTGCTGGCCTTTCTGGCAAAGTGTGACGGTAGTTTGGTGTCTCCAGGCTTCCACACCAAACTTTCAAAGTCTCTTCTCTTAACGTAGGTTTCTTCTAAGAAACATTTATACAGTTAGCCCTCATACACATATTTTTCAAGGCAAATACATACTCTCGGACCCAGAAAACCCCCAACT